>PVJX010004648.1:55416-92766 GCA_004027295.1 Dolichotis patagonum
AGTCTTGAAGGGGTGGGGGTGGGGATAGAGCTGACTTTATTGAGCTTGAGGAAGATGGAACTATCCATGAGGTAGAAAGTCAGCTGGGTGGGGGTGGGGTGTTCCGGTGACATATGAACAGCTGGGCTGTGGCCACTTCTTAGCACCAAGGAGACAGTCCATCTTTCTGGTAAGGCCAAGCTTTGGAAGGCCACTGCCTTGTAGAAGTAGACTGGTTGGGGCCGGGGTTTAGCTCAGTGGCGTAAGTGCCTGCTTGGCAAATGCGAGGTCGTGAGTTCGATCCCCGGCACCAAAAAAAAAAAAAAAGTAGACTGGTTAGGGTAGTAGAGGACAGGCAGGGAGACAGGACTGATGGCGAATCAAGTGTAGGTCTTCTCTGTGGGAGAAACAAGAACTGGGCTTGCTCAAAAGTGACGACCAACCGTCATGTCCCCAGAGTTCTCCCTGCATTGGAGAAATTATTGAGCTCCCTGGCACATCCCAAAGAAAAGTTGTGACAAGGACAAGCATGGTACTGTGGGAAGGGACAATGAGGGACTCAGAGCAGTCTTAAAGGAGTAAGGGCAGCATGGGGTGAGTTGGGCACATCTAAGATGAGAATGCAGAGCTACAAAGGAACATAACGCCTCCTTCCGGGAAGAGGTTTTTCCCAAGGGGGAGAAATTTAAAAGATGTCAATATTGAGACACAGGGATTTGAAGTAAATTGCAAAATTCGTATTAAAATTTTGGCGAAAGCACAAACTTTTGTGACAGCAGCTGCTGTAGGCCTTTTGGGGCCCAGCAGAGGGCGCACTGTCTCCACATTACATTTGCTGCCTGAGCCTCAGTAGTGGGAATGGTGGGAGCAGCAAGACGACCCTAGCCTCATCTTTGCCTGCCTTACAGGTGCTGGGGGCCCGGCATCTCCCAAAGAATGGCCGCGGCATCGTGTGTCCCTTTGTGGAGATTGAGGTAGCTGGAGCAGAGTATGACAACATCAAACAGAAGACAGAGTTTGTGGGTAAGTCGGCTTTCTCTTGCACCATTCTCATCCTGCTGGCCATGTGGAAGTCCTCTCCTCACAGTCATCCAGTCTTCTTAGTAGTGGCCTGAGCTCTTTTGCCCTTGCTTTCATAGTGGACAATGGACTGAACCCTGTGTGGCCAGCCAAGCCTTTCCACTTCCAAATCAGTAACCCTGAATTTGCCTTCCTCCGCTTTGTGGTGTATGAGGAAGACATGTTTAGTGACCAGAACTTCTTGGCTCAGGCCACTTTTCCAGTAAAAGGCCTGAAGACAGGTGAGGAGTCTTCCTGGACACAGTACCTTCTGAGCTTGCTGCCAGCTAGGGTGGGTCCCTCGCTGGTGCCCTCCTGGGCTGAAGGCCAGGCTTGCCTCCTTCTAGGCTACAGAGCAGTGCCTTTGAAGAACAACTACAGTGAAGATCTGGAGCTGGCCTCGCTGCTTATCAAGATTGACATTTTCCCTGCCAAGGTAACTATGGCAGGGGTGGGTGGAGATCAGGGCAGCACCCTCCCAAGGTGCAGAGGATCCTTGACCTCTGTACTCTTGCCCTTGTTGAGCAGGAGAACGGAGACCTCAGTCCCTTTGGTGGTGCGTCCCTCCGGGAGCGGGGCTCAGATGCCTCTAGCCAGCTGTTTCATAGCCGAGCCCGGGAAGGCTCCTTTGAAGCTCGCTACCAGCAACCATTTGAGGATTTCCGCATTTCCCAGGAGCATCTTGCAGACCATTTTGACATTCGGGAACGAAGGTGAGGAAGGTGGAAGGGAAGGTAGCCAGTGTGCAGCGTGGGGTGCTGGAACAAGGGGAACTAGCTTGGTGAGGTTAGATGCTGCTTTTCCAGTATCTTTCTCTTGCGTAGAAAAAGCTGTAATTGGCTTTGGGCTGTTCGGTTCTGCCACAAAGTCTTGCTGCCAGTAAGGACACTCTTCCCTTCCACTCAGGACCCCCAGAAGGACTCGGGTCAATGGAGACAACCGTCTCTAGTTGTGCCCCTGCCTCAGTGGAGAGCAGCAGGTGCTTCATGCCTCGTGGAATGCCGTACACTGGGTTCTTCAGAAGGTGCCGACTGTGGCTTCCTGGTCTCGCAGCCTGGAGCCTGGATTCCAGTGGTGAATGCTAGACAAAACCAAGCCATTAATGAGCTGTACTGTTTGGACCTCCAGGCTCAGCTCCAGGTGAAGGCAAGAACTGTACTGTGTCTCGCATTAAGCACACACATCTGTCCCTGACTTCTGGAAATGGATCCTTCCATCCTATGGGGCCAGGAGCAGGGCTGAAGCCCCTTGGAGAGGCTGCCTCAGCTGACAGCACAGGAGGCTTCAAGGAGCCATTCACATTCCTGAGAGTGGAGGAAGAGGAGGAGCCTTGCTGGGCCAGGGAAACAAAGTTTACATTGTCCTGTAGCTTTAAAAACACAGCTGGGCAGGCCGAGAGGGTAGATGCCTCCACAGTTTGGCCCTGGACACAGAGTGGAGTGATGTGGGGCCTGTGTGGAGAAGGGCTCAGCCCTGCCCGAGGAGGAGGACACAGCACAAGGGCACATTGCCCATGGCTGGGAATGCTACCCAGCCTGAAAGATACAGGGGATCATGATAAAAATAGCAGTATTATTTTTCTTCTCAGTGGTATCTTAACTAAGTTATTCACTCCTCCTGCTCCTCGCCCTCATAGGGAAACCTCGGAGCAGAGCCTTGAACGTGGCTGCCAGCTATGCTGAGGGGGCTGTGTGCGCAATGTCAAGGCACGTCCCATGTAGGAGGAGTGGGAAGAGAAGTGGCAGTACCTGTCCCAGTGAGCTGTTCTGTTTTTAACGCAATGAAGATACAGTATGTTCTCCCATAGGAATGAGAAGGGTAGGAGTTGCCGCCACCTAGGTATGTGAAGCCAGGCAGTCAGGTGCTAAGTGAAGCTGCTAGTTCAGTGCAGCTTCTGTCTAGCTAGCCGAAGGGTGCAGGAAAGGAGACGGAAACAGTGGGAATGCAGCCCCCTCCTCTGAAAATAGAGGCTGAAATCCAGGCCAGTGGGCACAAAGGTGCCTCCTAGCATAGCCAGCATTCAGCACATGCAAACCCACTGCCCACACTTGGGCTCAGGGTTGGCCATTTGCTAGTTCTGCTGCCCTCTTTAAGATCTGACTGCCAAATAAATCATCCTTATGTTCTTTTTCCTCTAACCTGTATCTTCTTCGGGGGGCTCAGAAAAGCCTGTCTGGTGAATACTGGGCTGAACAGAAGCTAGTGTGAAGTTTCTGGGCACTTCTTAGGTCAAGCAGATCTTCTCTTCTCTTTGGGCTAACAGGAGGCATGAGGCCATCACTGCCACCTTGTCCTTCAAGGACAAGGGTGTGGCTAAGTGGAGTGCATCCTGCCTGGGATCTCAGTCAGCCACCTTTGACGGTGAACAGGCAGCAGCCAGAGCTCTTTCCTGGTGGCACAGAAGCCCCTCATTTTGAAACAGTAGCATTAAGATGTGCTGCTAGGTACCACCCTTGTTTGCCTCTATAACTTGCAACTGAATTCTTACACGCAGAGAACAGTTAGAGAGATCCCCTCCCTTCCTGAGGCTGCATTTGTCCCAGTCTCTGCTGGTGTGGAACAAACACGGTGTCCCGAATATGAAACAGTGCATGCCATGTGCTGAACTGGTGGGGCGGGCCCCTGTCCAGGCCTGAGTCTTCCTGGAGCTTCACCACCCTGTTGGAGAAAGGAGAGTGGGCCTTTCCCACGCAAAAGGAAGTTGTGGCTGGGAATTTTTTGGGCGCACAGTATCTCCGTTCCTGCTCCAGGTTGTTGTGGCCCAGGCACAGAGCATTCCTTACCAGGGAAAGAAGTCTGGGCTGCCACTTCACATAGGGCCTGTTTGCATGGCCGGATGATGTCTGTGGCTTGTTGGTGCTGATCACGTAGTTCTTAGTACACACTTAGTGTGTACCTGTTTATGGAACAAGTGTCCTGGATGGTTAGGGTGGCCCTACGGACATGTGGCACAAAAGAAAAGGGACCCCAGAAATAAAAATGTCTGGGGTAGAGACACTTCAAGTTAATGATTCTGTTACCATCTACATACTAGGGCCTTTCTAGAGGCCAACTTATTTACAAACTCCCTGTTGCTGAGAAAGAGTGGTCAGGGTTGAAAAATACTGACTTTAACAGAGGAAACCAGAAGAGCAAGGTTGAAGTGAGTGGTACCAGAAGCCTAGGCAAAGAGAAGGGCCCCTGCTCCTAGATGGCTGGCAGACCAGGAACAGGCAGATGAGTCAAAGTGGCAGAATTTAACTTTCACCAGCTGTCACCCAGTGGACTGTACCCAGGGCACTGCCTACAAGGTCAAGGCACTAAAACCACCTGCCTTGGGACTGAAAGTGCCCTGCAGAAGGTAGGAGCAGTCTGTGGCCTCAGTTGAGAGAAGCCTTTAAATACTAGGCCTGAGCCAAAAAGGGAAGGGCCGCCCTTATGACCAGGTATAACTTGAGCTGGGCCTGGGGTGAGAAACACGTTTGTCTTTCACTTTGTCCATGTATCATTTCTGCGGGGAGGGTTGGGGGTGGCACAAAAACCTCAGTGAGGTTATCCCAGCAAACTAGCTGTCATACCTATACAAGGAGTCAGGCCTTGTCTCAACCTGACAGTTGTCCGCTCTCTGGGTCATCTTGATAATCCCCAAGGAACTCAGTCCTGGGGTCAGAGTGAGCATTCTGTTTCCTACCTGGAAGCCACACGCCCTTGATTGGCCACTATTGCCAATGCCACCCAAAGCAAGTCCGAAGTAGGGTAGTGTCTGAGTCTGTGCCCACTGTGGGGTTCAGCTCTTGGGGTTTTACACAGTTTTGTCTGACTCAAAGACCTTCAGCATCAACAGCTGCTACCCAGGTCCTGAGTTGGCCTCTAGAAAGGCCCTGTAAATAAATGTTAACAGAACCATTAACTTGATGTGTCTATTCCAGGCAGTTTTACTTCAGGGTCTTTTCTCTTGTGCCACATGTCCTTAAGGCCACCCTAACCACCCAGTTGCCTTGACACTTAGAAGTTGAGATCTTAGCTGTGGTCCTCCAGAAAGCCCCTAGGGCCCTATGCATATTGCCAACTCCTCAGCAAATGACAAATCTGCCAGCGCAGAACACAACAGGAACAGAAAAAGAAGAAACCCTGCTAGTATCCTCTCACCAGATGCCTAATTTCCCCATCTCTGACTTCATTTGCCCTTGTCTTTCTCACAATTTCCAAGTGATTTTACTACTTTTACACAGAAGCTATTCCAGTGAGCTCAGCGGTCAGGAAACAAGGTGAGTGGAAAGAGACGCCTTCATTTGTCAGCACTTTATGGGAAGTTTGCCCACAGGTTAAATCAACAGACCCCACAAAACGTTTTTAACTTTTTCTGAAATCCCTATAAAATGAATCAGCAGATCTGAAATGTATGTACGTTTTTATTTGAGAACAATCAAAAGATTTGAAGTACCATTGAGGTCCATTTCAGACTGTACAAGCATTTGTCCCTTTTTCCCTCCCTTACTCAAATCCACAGATACAAAATCTAGAAGTGTGCAATTTGCATCTTAGAAATAGCAGCATCCCCACAGGGGACCTTGTGAGGACTGAAGATTCAGCCCAAAGAGGCCAACCCTTCACCTCCTTCCTCCACCTCCTACCTCCGCATAACCACAGTCTACACCGAAGGAAAGCACCACCTTTCCGTTAAAAATACCATTCACTGGGCGGGAAAACTCCCATTCCACACACCTACATGACTAGTGTGTGCCATTTTCTGTTTGGTCTCACACTTGGTCACAATAGGAGGTGGGACCCTTGTACAGTTTGGCTGAAGTTTAAGTTTACACGTGACAGGACAGTTGGCCTTCACTTAGCACCAGGATGACTCCTTCTTCAGCTGTCCCCAAAGACAGGAAGTGCACCAGAAGCAAACTGCTCATGCCACTCCCCTTTCAGTTCATAGCAGTCTGGCTCACAGGGAACAAAGGGGTTTGCATTAAGGATCAGAACACATGGGTGCTTGAGGACTAGGAGTTAGGACTTTGTCAGAGTTGTCTGCAAGCCTTTGGCAACTTCCCTAGCTTCCCTCAAAGGCTGTGACTGTAAACTCAATGTACAATACACAACAAGGGAGAGCAAAGTTGGCATGTTTTTCTTTTTAATAACAATTATGGCACAGTCTGGCCCTCCTGACACTGCTGAACAAAGCAGCTTCTCAGAAGCATAGTGGGAGCTTACTGCCCAGGGGTGACCACTGCTCCTTGGCCCTTGCCCAGATCCCTAGGGTCTGACCTGTCAAGCTGGTGCCCCACTGAGGAGGGTGTTAACCGTTCTTGCTCTAGCCAGCAATCTCATGTGGGCACCAATCTATCAGGCAAACTGCAAGAGAGGGTTTTGGGGGCAGGAACCAGGAGTGAGTGGCAAGATCTCATATTGGGGTCATAATTTGTATGTCTTCGTGCAGCTCTGAACCACTGGTGGTATGTGCATGACTATCCCATTGGATGGCATGGACAGTCCCACTGGGTGGTACAAGCTGCCTGTTTGGGACAGTCATGCATGAACCATTGGTGGTTCAAGGTGGGAATGTGTTAAATACAAATGGGATTATAGCCATCATGCTGATTGATTTTTACCCTCTTCACAGTATTTCTGCTCTGGGGTTAACACTTGGAAAGGGCCCAGCACTTGGAATTTTCTATACTCAGTGAGCAACTTTTATCCTGGACAGTTTACCTTTGATTTTAGTCACTGAGTAATTCTGAATCACCCATTTATCATGGAACACAAGTTTAAAAGCATTAGTCAAAAAAAGCTATTGATTAACACATGTAGGTGCCCATTTATGTGTACAAGATGTACATTCCCCCTCGCCCACACTGAAGCAGCAGGGACAGCAGGTCGTAAGCACACAGATCCCTGGCTTGCCACCTCACCACCCACCCTCAGGGCCTGTAGAAAGGTGCAGCCAGTCCCAGCTGGAACAGTGGCTCCCTCGGCTCTGCCAGACTGTTGAACAGCATCAAGGACTAGGCTGCTTGGGGAAAGGAGGATAAAGGCTACATTCTGTAGTTTTACACCCCCAAGTCCCATGTACCAAACGGTAACTTAAAAAAAAAACAAGGAAGCAGCTACTTCCCCCTGCTGTTACCCATGTGGCAGGCAGGGTCAGCCTGGTCTTCACTAGCGTCTAGGTTTCTGTCCATGCCCTAGACTTCAGGACAGACTCTGGGATACGAAGAACTCTTCTGTGTTGTTGCTCCAGTCTAGCGAAGAACTAGGTCCTTTTCAGAGAAGAGATCAAATATGCAGGCAGGATAGAATGGCTGGCTATTATAGACAAGTGAATTCAAGACAGAAGACCCCAAAGCAGGCTTTCTATCCTTTCCAGGGCCACATCCTCTATAAAAACAAGCTTTCACTTAACCAAATGCAAATGCAGGGTCAGCTCTAAGATGCATGGGTTTGCTACCCCACTCTCCCTGGACAGGATTCCTGGCCACTGGAAACACAGGCTGCAGGAGAAATGGTTTTAATCTGAGGTCAATCCCACTGGACTTCAGGTTGGGGTAGGTAGCAAGCCAGGCAGCACTGTGTGCACCACTTCCATCCAGTCACTCAGACAAGACCAAAACTGGTCTTTTCATGAGGTCCCCACAGCCTTGTAAGCCCTGGGCTTTCATGGTTCAGTGTGACCCCACCTGCTTACATCAGCCACAACATAGTATCTTGGTTTGAAGCTTTGTTTAGGGAAGGGACTTGAACTCTGAGAAAGGCTTGAGCTCTACCACTGTCTGCTGGCTCTACATCGGAATCCTTTGGAGATTCAGTGCTCTCCATGCACATGAGGACAGCCTCCTGAGGTCTGAAAGGGAGGCCTGGGGAGGCCTGTTCTCAGGGAAAGGGGGAGAAAAGGGCTGAGTCAATATGCTCTTGCAGAGGGATCTCCACAACTAGGGTCAGAAGAACCAGGCCCTGACCTAGGGAGGCTGCTGGTTTTGGCCAGGATGCGCTGGCTATGTTGATCTAAATGTGTCCCAAGGGCTTTCCTTCACCAGCATGCAACAGCCTTACAGATAGATGTGATACATGAAAAATTTAAACAATAGAAAAGTACATGAACAGCTGGGTGTGGTGGCACACTCCTATAAGCCCAGCACTCGGGAGGCTGACGCTGGAGGATCGTTGGAAGTTCGAGACCAGCCTGGGCTACAAGGTGAGCCCAGGGCCAGCCTAAACTGCATAGCAAGACTCTGCCTCAAAACGACCAAAAATAAAAAGTACGTGAACAAAGCTGAATCAAACTTCCCAGGGTAAACAGCTAAGGAAGTGAGGTGGGAGGTAAAGCCTAAACTCCAACTTTTAAAGTTAAGGTTTTCTTGGATTCTCTTCTGTAAAGTGCCTTTACCCACTTGGGCTGTGATGTTTGAGCTAACAAGAAATGCTTCAATCCAGGGGTTTTAATCTACAAAGACTACAAAAACAGGAGCAGCAGGTTCTAAGGCAGGAACAGCAATTAAGTAAGAAGCAGAGGGAAAGAATGTGCATAGAAACCTGAGCACCAGAAAAGCTGCCTCCCATTGTCTATGGAAGGAAGCTTTGGGACAAGTGTCCCAAAGCCAGGGAGCCAGGAAAGAAAGACATGGGGCACAGGACCAAACCAGGTAAAACCCACAAGAACCACAGTGCAGCCTGGAGAACACACTGGAGTTTCCTTGTGGGAGCAAGACTGAGCGCAGGTGGGAGGAAGCCCACAAGGTACCACCCAGCACTCCATCTAACTCTACTTTTGCTTCCACAGAATGAGGTGTGGAGTCTTGGGCTGAGCTGCTTTGGTCCACCTAAACAGCTGTGTCACTCTGCACAGAGAAAGCCCTAAGGCCAAAATCTCAAGGTGGTGGTGAGCTATCAAGCTAGGGCATTCTTTTTCAGGAACCCAAGTCTTGAAAATGACTTTCTTCCCCAAATAAGAAAGGTCCTCTACAGTCAAAACTTAAAGCAAATAATCAAAATATGCATTTATGTATCATGAGTCCAAATTTCCTTTATCAGAAAGTGATCAGGATGAGGTGTAAGATCACTATAAGTTCAAGGCCAGTCTGAACCACATAGCAAGACCCTGTCAGAGAGAGAGAGAGAAAGAGACCTGGTTTCATCTGTTAGAACTAAATATATGTAACCCTATATAAAAAAGTAAATCAAGCAGGTACAATAAGCAATAAGAAGCATGAGTTGGACATATAGAGAAAAGGAAAAATACTTGTCACTTTATAAAATAGGCTCTTTGTGAGATGAACCCCTCCTCTCTCACATCTGCAGCCCACAGACAGCTTTCTAGTGACGATAACAACACCTAACTTAACCCTTTAGCAGTGCGTCCTGTGATGAGCCACAGACCTGGCTGTTGTGATTCCACTGCCATTGTGTGTTCTGATCTGTGGGCTCATGAAGGCATGTCTCTGCCTGGCACACTGCATTCAGGGCTTGGCACTCAAAGCCCTGGGTTCCTACTCAATGACCACTTCTTTTAGTGTCACCTTTGATCATCTTACTTGTTCCAACATAAGGTTTAAACCACTCGTTATCACTACCATCTAAGCACAAGAAGCTGAGTCTGTCCAGTCTGCAGGGCTGCTTATCTGGGCCATTTGTGGCATGGCCCTGGTGACGAGCAGGGCCAACATCTGAGAAAAACTTGCTGGGATTGACATCATTATAACTTCCATCTAAAAGACAACCTGGTGCCTAGGCTGAGGCACTCTATGTCCTGTATAAACTTATCCACCATGAGACTTTTTCTGTTTTGGTCTTTGGGTTATAGATTAAAGTTCAATACAAATAACCAAATAAACCATCTCAATTGACACTACTATTTGGCCAGTACATGCAAGACTCTGGAGGTGACATCAGCAAGGATCTGAGGGTGAGACACTGGTCAGCTTCTCAGATTCTTGCAGATGGCTTTGTGCTAGGCCACCAAAGCTGTCCAAGGAACCAACTCCCTGTCAAGCAGCCACTTCCACCAATACCCACATGCCATGAAGTTCCTCAAGGGCACATATCATATGTACATTTAACAAATGAGTATTTCTACTGCATATATGTAGATATACAAATTAGACTGCATGTACATAAATACTAAAGGAAAAGTTCTAGGTGTCTGTTCTCTGAAGGAAGGCACTCACTCTCCAGTCTTGGCAATTCCTCAAAGGCTTTTGGAACCAAATAGCTTCAATCCCCAAATGGAAAGAATACAAAAATAGGCTGCAAAACTTGCCAAGTACTCACAAGTTCCCAATTTGAGACAAATAAGAGGTGGTCCCTATTGGGACAAAGAGGGCAAGAAAAGAGATTTTAGAACAATGGTTTAAGGGCTTTGCTCTCCAAAGAAAGCTCCCTCCTGGAAAGCAGAAGGTGCTGCCACCATGCTCGTCCTTGAAGCCAAGCCAGCCAAGGTGGCCCAGCTGTTCCAGTTCTCTGGTAGGGAAAGGAGGAACAACAATGCCTAGAACGCACACTGTGCCTCGTGGTGCTCTATCCTACCCCAGGTCTGCATGTGAGCCCATGAGGCTCTTGTACCTGGTGTGGTACTGTGGGAAGCAGGATGTTTCTAAGAGCTGACACCAGAATTAACAGGTCCTTAGCCAGCTCCACCTCCATATCAGCTGCTAGTACTGGGGAAGTAGAATTACCATTTAATGCAACTCTGTAAGCACATTTTTCATCACTTCAAAGGCACCTTTTCCCGTGATTTTTCTCAATTCAAAGGTCATGAAGTAAGTTCTTATTTCCCAGTTTAGCAATATAAATACAGCATTTAAAAACATCTTCACAAGGACCTGTCCAGTGATGCCCAGCACCACTGGGGCATGCGCCCAGCACACTGGCCAGGCCCTAGTGTGTAACTGGGTCACTCGGGGTATTCTGCCAGGAACTACCCTCTGCAGGTCTTTGTGCTTAAGATTACAGCATCTAGGTGCTGGGGATTTAGCTCATCGGCTTAAGCGCCTGCCTGGCAAGCGTGAGGTCGTGAGTTTAATCCCCGGTACCAAAAAAAAAAAAAAAAAAAAAAAAAAGATTACAGCATCTGCCTGGGAAGTGCAAGGTCGTGAGTTCGATCCCCGGTATTTAAAAAAAAAAAAAAAAGATTACCAGCTCTGATAATTCCAAAGAGTCCCGAATCCCTTCAGCCCTCACTCCCTACTGAGCCAGTGTGTTTGTTCTTCCCTCCCAACCAGCAGGAGGCTTTGCAGTGCATGGGGAGAAAGGTCTCTGAGTCATGGCCAGGGCTAGAGGATGGGGTATTCCTTCCACTTCTACACTGCCCCCACTGCCTTCTTCCGTTTTCCACTCACTTGAAAGTATCCAGATTACGATGTGGGGGGGGCCCCGCGGGGAGGTAAAGTGGGCACACAGGTCAGCGTATTAATCAATGTTTCCCTAGTTAATCTAATAACCAAAAAGTTATGGTCCAAGATTCAAACTCCCATGAAAAAGAATTACAGTAACAAGAGTGGTGAGCATCTGACATTAATCTCAGCTGGGCCATTTTCTGAACTGATGAGCTAGCTCACAATGCAAGGCAAGCTGGGTATGAAATGTGGCTGGTCACTGCTTAAGGAGGCAGAGATCTGAAATCTCTGCCCGCAGAGGTCTAGTGGCCTGGACACAGTTCTGCGTGTACCTTTAACCCCTGGCTGCCTGTGGAAGGTGAGGGCACCCATGGTGCCAGCACTCTCCAGAGAACAGACACGGAGCATTTTCAGAGATGATGTGAACAGTATACTCCTTTGCTAACCAAAGTTTCTATATAGTGAAAGTGTTTGTAACCTGTTTATTAAATGTAGATAGGCAGATGTATATGTTAAAAACTTGATTCTGTGTCTACAAATATGAAATCTGGACTACTGTATCCCTGGAAGGCAAAGGAAAGGTCCTACGCTTTAGGAGAAGGACTGACGGTGACCCCTGCTTGCCACTTGCTTTGTGGTGGCAGGCCCAGGGTGAAGATGGCAGCATTGGGCTCCAGGCTATCAGTGAGACTTCCAGAGGTTCTTCTGGGTGCCCGGTGGCTGGCCATGCAAACCCCATGTGGCAGCAGACAGGTGGATTTGGCTCTTCCACATGGCAGGCAACATCCTAGACTGGCCGGTTCTTCATAGTAATTGGGTCAGATTCAGTCTGTTTCTGAGGAGAAAACACATTTCTGTCATTCTATGGCAGCTGCAGCTTGTATATCCCCATGGCACTCTGGCCCTCACTACAAGGTATTGTCTATGTCAGTGGCTTTGAGGATTTTTTCATTCCACAAGCAGTGTCTTCCTATTGGCCTTCCATCTCCAGCCTGAGTGAAGGTGAAAAAGAGTATGTGGCTCAGGACAGGACACGGGATAAGTCAGGCAAGGTCTTCAGACTCTCCAAGAGATTGTGGCCAAATTCCAGACCTAGCAGCCTAAGCAAAAGCTTGGCCTCTCCAGGCCCATAATCCTTGGCTTGTCCCAACCCAGTACCCCAGGCTGCCACCAGCATCTCCAGAGTCCTGCCTTCTCCCTCCAGCTTCCCTGGGGCACATCACTCTAATACAGCAGCTGGGTCTAGTCCTACTGATGTCTCCATTTATAACTTGCAGGCCTAAAAATCAGTCAGTGAGGCTGATTAGAGAGGTTCATTATCCACGATGCATAACGCCTTTGCATTGAGGCTGGCTGAGCAACTTGAGAAACCAGATGTGGATAAACAGATGAGCCTCAGAAGATGATGCCATAATGGCATAGCCACCTCTGCTGCTTCTCCTGCCCCACAAAGGATACCAACGTTTCACTTTGTGCTGGAGTTAGTAGCTGAAGGGAGCCAATGCTTATGACTCAGACCCACTCACTGTATTAAATACATTCACCGTGTTATGAAACTATATCATCTTAAACAGCAACTGCCACTCACTCCCTTCTTCCAAACCCTGGTGTCCTATATTCTACTTTCTCTCTCCGTAACTGTACCTAGCCTTAGATACTTCATATATGTGCAGTCATACAATAATTTGTCCTTTGTGTCTGGCTTATTTCACTTAGCATAATGTTTTCATGGACCATTCTTGCAGAATGCATCTGAATTTCATTCTTTTTATGGCTGAATAATATTCACTGTATGTATATACCATGCATTTTGCTTATCCACCTCTCAACGGACACTAGGAGAACTTCTGGATCTTGTGAGTAATGCTGCTATGAAGACTGGTATACAAATATTTGAATTCCTCTTTCCAATCCTTTTGAGTATATATCTATGAGTCAAACTGCTAGACTAAGTAATTCAACTTCTTGAAGAACTGTCAAATTGCCTTCCAAAATTTTATACCACCCCACAATCAACTTCTCCACATCCTCACCAGTGCATGCTATTTTGTGTGCCCATACGCGTGTTACAGCTGTCCGAAGTATGAACTTCAGTTTCATCCTGGTTTTATTTTTATTTTGGTTTTTTGGGACAGGTTCTTGCTTTATATTCCAGGCTGATCTTGAACTCATCATGTAGCCCACACTGGCCTCAAATTTACACAGACCCTCCTGCCTCAGCCTAAGTGCTGAGATTACAGGTGTGCACCACCATGCCTGGTTGTCACTGGGTTTTGACTTATATTTCCTTAATGACTAATGATGTTATTCATCTTTTCATTTGCTTACTGGCTATTAATATATCTTGGAGAAATGTCGACTTAAAACATTTGCTCAATTTTAATTATCTGTTTTGAGTTGCAGAAGTCCTCTATATATTCTGAATATTAATCTCATCAAATATGACTTTCAGATGTTTGTCTTACTCTGTTGATTGTCTTTTTACTCTATTCATTGATATATAAAAATGTCAAAATTTTGATGTAGTCCAATTTATCTTTTTTCTTTTGTTGCCTCTGCTTTTGCTATCAGACTTAAGAAATTATTGCCTAATCCAAGATCTGGAAGGCTTCTACCTATATTTTATTTCAGTTTTTGCCCTTTTGCTTACATCCCTTTTATGTCTGTTAGGTCTCAATGAATTGTATTGTTTTTCAAGTCCTCTAATTCCCTGTTGATTTTTTTTGTACAGGCTCTTATTATGTAGTTCAGGCTGGGCTTGCATTAACTATGTAGTTCAGGTAGATGTTAAATTCAGGTTAAGGGGGCTGGGGATTTAGCTCAGCGGCGTAAGTGCCTGCCTTGCATGCGTGTGGTCATGAGTTTGATCCCTGATATTGATTAAATAAATAAATAAATAAATAAATAAAATTCAGGTTAAGTTCAGGCTGGTCATAAATCCTATCTCAGCCTCCCAAGTGTTGGGATTATAGGCCTGGGCCAGGATATCTGGTTGATCTTCTATTATTTATATCCATTATTAAAGGCAGGGAACTAAGATCTCCAACTATTTCTATCTACTTGTCCTTTTAATTCTGTTTACTTTTGCTTCATATATTTTATGGCTCTGTTAGGTATATAAATGTTAGCTGTATCTTGTAGTATTAAGCCTTTTATCACTATATAATATCTTTCCTTGTCTTTTTAGCCTTTCTTGATTAAAGCCCATTTTGTCTGTCTGTTGGTTACTATTTGCACAGCATATCTTTTTCCATCCTTTTACTTTCAATCTCTTTGTGTCTTATATTCAAAGTGAGTTTCTTGTAGGCAGCATAGATGGATCCTTTCTTTTTAGTCCAAATTGATCATCTTTGTCTTTAACAGAACTTAATCCATAAAGTTAGAAAAAGAACATGGAGAATTTACTCCTGTCATCTAGCTATTTGGTTTTTGTATGTCTTCAATGTTTTTGGCTCTTTAATCCCTCCATCACTGCCTTTCTTAATACTTACTTGATTGTTGAAACAATCTTCTGGAAGATAAAATAGCTAAAGTTCTTAAAGACATAGGTATAAGTAAAGACTTTCTGAATAGAAGCCCAAATGCATACGAGATCTTAACATCAAAAATCAACAAATGGGATAATAATAAATTAAAAAGCTTCTGTACAGCAAAGGAAACAAGTAATAGAGTGAAGAGACAACCTACAGAAAAAAAAAATTGCTAGCTATTCCTCAGACAGAAGGTCAATACCTAGAATGTACACAGAACTCAAAAAAATCAGACCTCCTAAAATAATCAACCAATCAAAAAGTGGGTAATTGAAATGAATAGATGAAAAAAATTCAAAATTTGCACACAAATGCAAATTAAGAGAGATTCCATTTTACTCCAGAAAGAATAGCTATCATTAAATAACCAAATAACAAATTCTGGCAAGGTTGCAGGAAAAAAGGAACCTGTCTACACTGTTGATGGGAATATGAACTAGTACAACCATAATGCACATCAGTATGGAGATTCCTTAAAGAACTAAATCTAGAGACCCATTTGACCCAGCTATTCTCCTATGTATCTTCTTAAGGGATTAAAGACATTGTACTACAATGATACATGCATATTCATTTTATAGTAGCACAACTTCTAATAGTTAAATCTTGCAGGTAGCCTGTAGATCCATCAAGAAATGAATGAATAAAGAAATGTGCTATTTACACTCAATGGAGTATCACCCTGCCATAAACAAGGATTAACTTGAGTCATCCATAGGAAAATGGATGCTTTTAAGACTACTATGTTAAGTGAAATCAAACACACTAGTTTAAATATTGCATGGTTCCTCTTATATGAGAAACACAAAATATAAAGAGAACAAAATAAAACATAGGTAACAGCAAAAAGAGAGAGAATCTTTTGCAAAAGGGAAGGGGACCAAGAAATGGAGGGTGAAGTGGGAAGGGAATAAAAGGAGATGAAAATAAGAATTAAGATGTGTGACAGCCAGGGATTTAGCTCAGTGGCACAAGTGCTTGCCTAGTAAGTTCGAGGTCATGAGATCCTCGGTACCAAAAAAAAAGGTACACTGAATCCCAAGAGGAATGTAATCTTTATGTACTCTAAAAATTTACTATTAAAATTTTTTAAAAATATCTTATTGCTTACAATGTACTAGATATATAAGTATATGTATATAACACACATTAGTTTTAATTTGTGATTAACTTGGGGATTACGATTAATATTTTACATTTAAAACAACCTATTCTAATACCAATTTAGTTTCAGTATTATACGAATACTACTTCTACATAATTCCCTTTTTGTTATTGCTTTGGTACTGACACAGATTACATCTTATTACACTGTACAACACTAGCACAGATTTGTAATTTTTAATGTGATTTATCTCACAAACTATATTGGAAAAAAAAAGTTACAAATAAAATGCAATGATATTGGCTTTTATATTTACCTATAAATTAGTGTTACTGTTTTCTTATGACTTCAAAATTACTGTTCGTTTCCTTTCATTTCAGTTTGAAATGTTTCTTAGTATTTTTAGTAGGGCAAGTCTACTGGTAATGAAACCCTGTAGCTTCTGTTATCTGAAAATGCCTTAATTTCTCTTTTATCTTTGAAGGACAGGACAAGTTTGTCAGACAAAGAAATCTTGGTCAGTAGATTCACAGGTCCTTCCCCCCCCCCACCTTTAGGATCTCAGATGCATCCTTCCACTGCCTTCTGGCTTCCCTTCCAAGGCTTCTGATGAACAATCAACTATTAAGCTTATTGCAATTCCCTTTAATACTGTTGCTTTCAAAATTGTCTCTTTGTTTTTGGGTTTTGACAATTTTAATGAGTCTTAGTGAATCTGAGTTTATACTGCTTGATGTTCAGAGCTTCTTGGATTTGTACATTTGTGTCATTTGTTAAGACTTGAAAAGGTTTTTTGCCGTTTTTTTTTTTTTTTTTCTTTTTTGGTACCCAGGACCTTCACACTGAGCTGCATCTCCAACCCCTTGTTATAGTCTGTTTTAAATACAGTCTCACTAAGTAGCTCAATTGCCCAAGATGGGTTTGAATTTGTAATCCTCCTGCCACGACCTCTGAGAGTACTGGGATTACAGGCATATGCCACTGTCCTTAGTTCATTTTTTTTTTTTTTTTTTTTTTTGGTAGTAGAAATCAAACTTAGGACCTTGTGCTTGACAGGCAGGCACTTATGCCACCGAGCTACCTCCCTAGCCCTAAATATTCTTTATTCTTTCTCATAGATCTTTTAGGCTCTGTTCATTTTCTTTTTTCCTCATCATCGAGCTAACTTCAATTGTCTTTAAATTCACAGATCTTTTATTTTCCCTGCTCAAATTTGTTGCTGAACCTCCTTTTAAATTTTTCATTTTAGTAACTGTAGTTTCTACTTTCTAGAGTTTAATTCCATTTTGTCATTTCTATCTCATTACTGATGATATTCTCAATTGCATCATGGACAGTTGCCCTGCTCTCTTTTAGATTTTTGTTGATAGTATCCTTTAGCTCACTGCACATATTTTAAGACAGTTAATTTAACATCTTTGACTAATAACTCCAATATATGGGCTTCCTTAAGTCTGTCAAATTCCTTTTTTTTCTATGAACAAGACATACTGTCCTATTTCTTTATAATTTCTTGAGAACTAGACATTCCAAGTACTACGTATGGTGACTCAAATATAATTATCTCAGCCTCCAGCTTTGCTAATTTTTGCTTGTGGAGAGTTTTGTGGCTTTTCTGAACTATTTTTGCAAAGTGTGTACTACTTGTGCAGTGGGGTCACTGAAGTTTCTGTCTGGGGTCTCTTTGGTAACCTAAGGTTTTTTCTTACATGTCTGGCTCCTCAAAAGGGGGCACTTTTTTCTTAGAGCACTATCTCTTTAAATCCCCTGTGGCTAGGAAATTGTGTCCGGCCATGGGCTTTAGAATGGTGACAGTCTCTATGCTGGCTCCTCAGGAAATACAGTTCTCAGCAACCAAAACACAAAACTCTGACTTTTGGAAGACAAAGTCATTACTGCCCAGCCTGGTAACAAAAAAACACTAGGAACCTGGGCCACAGTCACCACGGATGCCAGCTGCAGGGCTGGGAGAGGTGATGAAGCCATGTGAAACAGAACATCACCAAGATGTGCAAGCTGCTCCCACCAAGCTTTTCTGTGTTGCAAATGTTCAGCTAGACTCCAGACTTCCAAAACTATTTGGTTCAGCCAGTTTATGTCAGCTCAATAGCTATTCTGATGGACTACTGGTACTCTCTGCTCTACCATCTTTTATGATGTCATTCTTTTCAGGGAAGCATTTTTGTTTCATTGTTTTTTGAGACAATGTCCTGCTACCAGTATGTAGTTCAGGCTGGCCTTGAACTCTTGGCAAATCTTCTGCCAAGTGCTGGGATTTATAGGCATGTGCCACTACATCTGGCTCCAAGTCATCTTTTTAACTGAACTTATTCAAGCATCTTCATCTCTTTTGAGCGTAACACCTGGCCTACTGGCAGGCAAAAGAAGTATAAATCTGGGCACTTAGACCAACTTGGACAAAGCTTTCCAAAGAGGACAGATAACCTGCTTTGCAATGAAAAAGCTAAAACCAACCACAGGCAAGCTTCCCCTTGCCCTGCTCCAACTCCAGAAATTCACCAGCCCCTTAAGGAAGCAGTCTGTGAGTTTGGGGCCCACAGAAGGGCATCTCCCTCCAGTCTTTCCTCAGTGAGAACAGGCTGGAATTGAAGATACAAGCAAAGAGCTAGCAGCTCTGTGTGTTTACCATAGCTCTTAACCAGTGACGTGGGCTCTACCAGGTGTTTGCTCTATTTGCTTTACATAGTCGAGTTTTGTTTTAGTATGTGAACATGAAAAGAATAGGCTTTCTGAAAATGCTAAACAGATGGAAAATAGGGCACTCCCTCCCCAACAGGAGCAGACCTGTAAGCCTCCATTTCCTTCAATCAGTGAAAAAACCCCAATATCTTAACTGTGCTGCAAAATTGTGTTCTAATGCATTTAAAATATTTGGAGGAAGAAAAGTAATTTTATTCTTTTTAGAGGTCTTAAGTAAAAAACAACTTGGGTGAAGGAACTGGGTCTAAGGGGCAGGGTTTTGTTCCTGGCATGAGGTATCAAATACAAGGGTTCACACTGAAGCAACTTATACCATAGTGTCCAGGGACCAATCTCCACAAATCTGGGTATCTCTAGCACCCTTCCACCACAGCCAACCCAGTGCCATAGCTGTCATTTAGAGCCGCCAATCCCTGTGGCTTTTGCAACACTCTTCTCTCCTGGCTCTTGCTTGGGCTTTTGGCTCCCATGGGATGAGGCCTCTAATGAGGAGGAAAACACGAAACAGTAGAGAGGGAGAGAGAGGCTGGAAACTCTGGGACAAAAAATCTGGAAAATCGTCCAATGATATGACTAATCTATGGGTTCACAACTATGTCTTAAATAATATTAAAATTTTACTTTTCATTACTTATTATGGTTTGTGTCTGGATATTCTCCCAAAGCCTCACGAGGTCATAGGGTAGGGAGGGGGCTTTCTGGAGGCAGTTGAATCTAGTTTGTGATTGGTTCATTTTCTAGTGCTGGGATTGGGGGTGTGACTGCTACACTTGCCTAGTGCGGGTAGCCTGCATATAATATAAGGGAGGAAAAGAAGCTTGCCTTCCCCTTTTTGCCTTTGCTGTTTTTGTTGTCTTCTGTTATTCCAGCTGCCACGAACTACTGTGCCCCTGCCATGTGCTACCTGCCTTGACGCAAGTGGACTATGGACTGAAACCTCCCCAAACTGTGAGGTAAGTAAACCTTTCCTCCTTTAACTTTGGCTGTCAGGTATTTTGTCTCAGCAATGAGATAAGTAACTAATACTAAAATGTCATGACAAGAGAAACTCAGGAACAAAATTTAAGTTTTAGATTCCACATATGTTAAAGAGGGGAATGATTTTATATAATAAATGTTTCTTTTTTTTTTTTTGAGACAGGTTAGCCTCAAACTCACGGTGATCTTCTTGCCTCAGCTTCAAGTGCCGGGATGACAGGTGTGCATGGCCATGCTCAACTAATAAACATTTCTTCTCCATCAGGAAGAAAAAAAGAAACCTGAGACAGGATTTGCATCACTAGATAGGAGCACTTCCAGTGTCTAAAATCAAAGGCTCTCTTTCATTTGGTTGACTAATCTGAGTTGAATTTCCTCTATGTCCTTTTGCTCTCTCCTTCCCAGTTACTGGGGATTTGCCTGACTTAGATGATGTTCTATTTATTCTCCTATTGCTAAGAAGTGGCTAGAAAAGGTTAGATGCCTTTAGGTTCACCACGCTCTTTCCCCTGCATAGGGTGAAGGAAAAAAAAAACCCCCGAAAGAAATCCTAACTCAGTCTCACCCTTTTATCCATTTTAGACTGCCATGGCTTTTGTTTGTCTCCTTAAGCAATCAGATAGTTAACACTACTGCCAGCCAGCCTTAAAGACAGCAGATGTCCCCAGGGCAAGAAATTCCGTGCCCACCTCTTGCATGCCTCCTCCCCTCACCCACAGAGGAAAGCCATGGTGCCCACGTGCTCCTTACCTAGCTCAAGTCCAGTCTGGGAATTCAACGTGTCAAAGGGCTCTGAGTTGGTCTCAGAGGCACTGGGTTCCCACGACTCATTATTTTCAGACACTTCGGAGTAAGTGTCACCCAGGCCTTTGTGAACTGCCACACGCTCTCCAGCACCAGGGTGCTGGTCCTCACTGCCTGTGTCTGCCACAGCCCGTGTTTCTTCACCCATTTTCTCAGCAAACCATTGCTTGACCTGCTGGGAGCTCATCTGAGTTTTGTCACAGAGGTTTTGCAGGTCCTCTTCATATAGCATCTTGTGTGTCATGTAATAGTCTTGCAGCAGTTCTCGGTTGCTGGGGGTGATGACCAGCAGTCCTGGCGGGAAGTTGCCATGCTTGTAGTCTTCATACCACTTGAGTTGGCCATTCTTCAGGGCATACCTGCTGTCCCCAAACCAGCGCACCACCTCTGGCCGTGGAAGACCTGTCTGGGCCATGATAGAGTCATAGTCCTGGTTGCTTGGCCACTGTGTCTGGACAAAGAGCTGCCTCAGCAAGTGCCGCTGCTGGGCTGTCTTTTTGTAGCTCATTTTGCCTGGGGGTTGATCAACCAGCTTGTTCAACCCATCATCCTCAGGCTCACAGACATCCAGGCTTGGAAGGTCACTTTTGCCACTGGCTTCAGTGACCCGCAGGTTCTTGAGGTTAATTTTGATGGGGCTGACTTTGCGCTCTGCTGAAGTCTGGCTAATAGGCATTTCTGGGGAGCCATTTTCGGCAGCGACCCTCAGCTCACGGGCCAACTCTCCTCCTCCACCCTCATCTTCAGCAGCCTCCTGTTCTTCCTGAGAGGCATTCTCATCGTCTTTCTTGGTCTCCTCAGCATTCACTTTTTTCCGTTTCTCTGAAAACCAGCTATCAATTTCTCTCCGTGTCATCTTGGTTTCAGTTCTCAAACGGTCCAGTTCCTCATCCAGAGGAAGTGGGTTTTGTGCAAAGCTGCTCTCCAGCACACGGAGTTGCTCAGGGGCTCTTTCTTTGTATTTGGTTGGAGTGAAGTCAAGAGTCTGATGCCATGATTGCCGTTTGGCAGTAGGGTGGCTTGCTAGTGAGGCCACTGTTGGGATACAGGCCATTTCAGGGGCCTTGGACAATGGGGGAAAGGGGACCTCTGGTACAGAGTCAATGAGGATGGAGCCAGACTCTCCAGGCATCATGGCTCTGGAGCCCTTCAGGTTCCGGCAGTGGTATCTCCGATCACTGAACCATTTCCGCACCTCTCTGGTACTAAGCCCAGTCACTTTGGTCAGATGCTCAACTTCACTCTGCCCTGGGAACTGGTTCCGACAGAAGCTCCCTTTCAGAGCTGACAGCTGTTCATGAGACTTCTTATTCTTATACATGTTAGCATCAAGAAAGGCTTGGGAAGTTATACTGGGGCATGCAGTAAGGAGTGACTGAGCCGCATTGACCACTTTCACAGCTGATGCTGTATTTGAACACACAGTATTAATGGGTGTCACAGATGGCTGCTTGGGGATAGATGTGACTGCCAGGGGCAGAGATGAATTTGGTGCTTGCAACCCATTGGCCATCAGTGGTTGAGTGACCAGGAGTCCCCCTGCTGTGCCCTCTGGCTGTCCCACAACATGGCCTGGGAGAGCGGCCTGAATGAGATGCTGGACATTGCCAGCACTGGCAACCAGAGGTGTGTTTAGAACTGTGATTGTGGGCTGAGGTACAGACTGGATGACTGTGTTGAACATCTTTTTCCGGGCATCCTCGATCTCCTCAGGGGACCAGCTGATACCCTGTTTTAGCCTCTGGGCTGTGAACCAGATCTTAAGCTGCTCTTCTGGATACTTGGTCACCACAGTTAGGTAGCAGAGCTCAGCTTTGGTTGGGTAGGGGAACTTGTGAAAAGAGTTCTTCAGGAAGCTGTTGGAATCCATGGCTGCATTGTATGTTGGGATGCTGCTCAAGGGGATCATCACTTTGGGAAGGGACTTGGATGTGGGCAGGGGCTGGTGTGGATGGTGCTGGGCATGCACTGGGGGCTGCTGCTGGAGGGAGAGGAACTGTGCTATGCCAGCTGGCAGAACTGGCACTGATCCTATCAGGGGCCCATTGGCACCATGGGGAGGCTTTGCAGAGCTGGAAGATGTCTGGCTGACAGGAGCTGCCCCATTGACAGAAGCATGGTTTCCCTCTTTCATCTCTGTCTCTCCACCTGATGTCTTTAACAAGGCCTCACCCACAGGCTGATTGGGGACATTCTCCTTGAGCATATGGATTTTTTTGGCTTCAGCTTTGCCTTTCATTATCTTCATGATTGGGGTCTTAGTAATGATGATTTCAGCCTGTCCATCAGTTCCTTCAGTGCTGGGCTCTCCTGCAAGGTCAGGAGTGCTGGTGCTCTCAGGTACACTCTGCTCTACCACTACATGATTGTCTGGCTTGGCCACATTCCATACAAAGCTAGCTTCTCCCAAGTGACACTTGGCATTGTGCAGGGAAAGGTCTTCAGGGTTTTTTGCCAAGAAACTGCACCCAGTGCATACAAAAGTTGGGTCTTTATTAAAGTCTGTGTGCTCTGAGTTCATATGTCCCACAAATTGGGTCATATCCTGGGATTTGAAATCACAGTCTTTACAGGAGTATAAATAGCCATCCAAAGTGCTCCGATGTCCATTGGCCAGAGCAGAGCCATCAGCGTTGTTGGAGTTCTGGGCTGCCTCACTAGTGGTGGCAGGTGCTTCTGAGGGCAGATCCTGCTGGGGTCCTTCAGGCAAGGCCTCAGCAGGTTGGGTCTCCACAATGGCATTTGGTATCACCACAGTCTTCACTGGGATCATGCATGGGGTGGTAGATTTTCTCTTGCTGGCCATGATGACAACCACTCTGGGTGATCAGCAGGTGACAGCTTATCCCATCCACAGGCCTTACAGTATAAATGCCAGCTATTTCACGAGCATGCAAGAAACAGCTTCTAAGGGCAGTTTTTCAGTAATTTTCAAAAAGCAGATTTTTCCTATTAAAGTTGATAAAGAGGGAAAAAAAACATGATTAAGATCTCTTAATCTCTGTTTCTTAGATCCACAGAGATACCCCAATGCTTGCCCTCTATTTCCTAGGTCTTTTCAAGAATCTCATCAGCTGTGTGGTTGTGGCATCTGAGTCAGGTGCCTTTTAGTCACTAACAGAGTAGAGGTCTGAAGAATGACCTGGGGATGTTCCAATACCACTTGACGATTTAAGCAATGTTTTTTGTTGTTGTTTCCCCCTCCATATGCTTGCATTAAGTAACTCCGTTTAAAGACAAAAACAAAAACACCCTCTTTTGGACCTCTAAATTAATTCTGACCATGTCAGAGTGAGAACAAAAGATCCACTGTAATTCTTGTTTAAATGTTTAGGCCAACAAGGGTTTTCTTTTCACAGCCTTCCCACATATGAGAACATGATGACGCCTCTGTCCCTCAAGCCAGGCCTCAAGACCAAGTTAGTAGCAGTGTGCAAATGCAGGGGAGGCTTGGGTGGGAAGACTGCCCGATTGTGTGAGAGCTGGGCATCCCTGTGTGGCCTTTCCCTGACTGTCATCTTACTACTCCATTCTAGGCTTCAAGAACAGGATCACCTTATAGTTGCTGGTTGTACTGAGGACACTGTCACTGTGATGAAGTCAAACATCAGAAGGCATCAGAATATTCACAAACCCAGTTTGTGGCCCTATAACTCAAAGTGGGGCCACACCGTGGATGCACATACTACATATAACTTTTCATTGTGCTTACTGTTTTTTCATTGGGTGCCTTTACTTTTCCTTCTTTAAAAAAACCTGTTAAATCTTTGATGGGTTTAAAATTCACTTCAAATGCTGAAAGGCTGATTTACTTATATGTAAAATAACTGTAATAATAATTATTTTGTGAGATACCATGAGAAAAGGGCTTCTATGATACACACTACTAACATATCACCATAATCATTACCTTTTTTTTCAGTAAATTGTATTGCTTTTAATGGCTAACATAACAGCAATTCTAAATTAAAATAAAATTATAACCAGTGTCTGAATTTGATACAAAAATATACATAAAATTAAAATAGTTCTATTAAAATCTTAGTAGACAAACACAACAATTTTTTGTTCTTTCTTTTTGGTTTTGGTTTGAGACACAGTCTCACCACGTTGTTTAGGCTGGCCTCCAACATCTGACCTTCCTGTTTGAATGTTCAAAGTTCTAGGATTCCAGGTGTTTGCCACCATGGCCAATCCTTCTTTGTTGTTTCTAAACCTAATCCTGATGATTGTGAGGGTCACAATACTGTTAAAATAATTACCATTCTAAAAAGTTGCAGTGAGATATACAGATACAGACAGATCCTCACCATTTCTGTCACCCAAAATGTCATGTACATGTATTTTAACTTAATTTGTAACTGTAAACATAATTTTAAATGAAATTTAAGAAAATAAAACTACCTGTAATTATAGGTGCATACCCTTCCTCTAGTTCAAATATTTTACAGCTATTTTCAATTATAATGAGTTTGAATGTACATTTTTTCTTTTCTTTTTTTTCCTTTGGTACCGGGAATCAAACTCACAACCTTGCGCTTGCCAGGCAGGGGCTTATGCTGCTGAGCAAAATCCCCGGCTCTACCATTTTTTCTTATTAAACATGATATCATTAACATTTTCATTACTTGGTTTCATAAGTACACTATCTGCTAACTGCTTATTAATGTACACAATGGATTAACTCAGACCTCTCCTGCAGAGGGTCTCAATGCCTTAATCTCATGGGTCACAATTAAATGAACAACTCTGAGAATGTAGTATATTTTTTCTATCAAATTATTTCCTGAGGTTAATCCACAGACAGGATTTATCAGCTTCATGGATTTATCAATTTCTAAGTTCTTTTATATATAATTGTCAAGCATTGGAATCAAGTATTTTATAGCTTCAAATAAGGAAAACTAAAAATAATATAGTTATGTGGCTCCAAGTCAAATTCTTAGACAAGTCATGGCAGACTTCAAAGAGACTATCTGCAAGGAAAAGTGACAAAAGAAAAAAATAGGTAAATTAAACTGCATCAAAATTTAAAACTTCTGTGTTTCAAAGATTACTGAGACAGTGAAAAGCTTTGAAAATTATGTATATAGTAAGATATATCTAATATATATAACTTCTTACAACTCAGAAATAAAAACAAATCATTAACAATGAATAAAGAATTTAAACAGATATTTTAAAAGAAGATACATAAATCATCAATGGGCACATTTTAAAAAGTTGAGCAATACTAGTAGAAAAATACAGTATAAGTCAAAACCACAATAAAGCAGGGTGCGGTGGTGTATACCTGTAATTCAATTAGTTTGTAAGGCTGAGGCAGGAGGATTGGTTTTTTGAAGCCAGCCTGGGCAACTCAGTATGACTCTGTCTCAAAATAAAAATTAAATAGGGCTGGGGATACATATCAATGGTAGAGTACTTGCCCAGTACTTATGAGGCCCTACATTGAATCCCTAATACCACTATATATAGAATAAAACAAAACAAAAATAAGATACTCCTTTACACTCATCAGGATGGCTACAATCATAGTGACAGATAACAAGCATAGGAGAGGATGTCAAAAAATTGGAGCCCTCACACAAAAATTATGTGGCCACTTCAGAAAAACAGTCTGGCTATTCCTCAGGAACTTGTCTACTAATGGTTATAGTACTGTTATAATAATATTCAAAAGTAGAAACAAATGAAATGACTCTCAGTTGATGAATTAATAGACTGTGTATATCCATAAATGAAATATTTCTCAGTCACTAAAAAGGAATGGGGTTTTTATATGAGCTCCAACATAGGTGAACCTGAAAACATTAAGCTAAGCGAATGAAGGCAAATATAAAATGCCACATATTATATTATTTGTGTAGAAGAGGAAAATCTAAAGTCAGAAAGTAGATTGGTGGTTACCAGGGCTGAAGGTGGGAGAGAGGGGGAACAGAGTGACAGTTAATAGGTATAAGGTCTTTTCTTAAGGTGATGAAAAAATGCTCTAAAATTAGATAGTGGGGAGAGCTTCATAACTCTTTGATATACTGAAAACTACTAAAAGAAAATTGAACCCAAGAAAGGTAAGTGACACAGTTACCACACTCGGTAATAGAAGAGAGTCACCATACGCACCCTTAAGATTCCAAAACAGGTGACATGATTTTTCAATACTTCCTGACTTCCTTTGGTGATATTTATTTCCACTTTGGGTAAAGGTGAATGGCAGTGGCTGTGAACACCCAGCTTGGCAAGAAAGAGGGACGAGGCAAACTAACTAGCTGGAAGAAGCACCATCACAAAGGAGAGAGCACAGGCTGTCCAGAACACTCAGGCCTCTGCCTCTATGGCACAAGAACCAAGGCCAGAAGTGCTACTTTGTGATGGGGACTGGGTTTCACTGCAGAAAGGGTAAATAAATTATGTTTCTGGTGTTTTATTTATTAAGGCTGAGCAGTGGACAACATGTATTTTGGAAATAGTCCCAGTGTCTTTCAAAATTGTTTCCAATTAGACCCAAATTGTCATTCAAATAAATGATAAAGGAGGGTAACAATGCTAACCATTCTTGGAGTAGGAAAGCCATTAATGATAGCCAATTACAAAACAGTAGTAAGGGAAGTGACAGTACCAGCAATCATTTACCAACAGTGTAAGAAGTGTTTTTATACATATCCTTTCATTTCATTTTCAAAACATTCTCACAAATCCCATTTTATAGTCAAGAAAGACAAGGCTCAGAGAAGTACAGTAATTATCTGACAGGTACACAGCCAGGAAGTAGCAGAGCTTGAATAAGGAATCCTCACAGTCTGGCTCCAGAGCAGGTAACCTCAACCATTCCACACATTACAGCTTTCTGAGTTACCATAAAATTATTGGAATAAGGGTTTCTCATACTCCCTTGGAATGGTATTTTCCTGGCATTTATTAGGAAAAAATTTAAATATATAACAAAATTACTGTAAACATACAACACCATATGCCCACCAGCTAGGTGCTTATTAGTGGTTGTTTTTGGCATGCTATCCACTAAGGGAAATTTGGGTTCATTTCTGACAGATTTTTTTTAAGTATCTATTGAAAACAGTGCTTAAAGAGAAAAATCTCCAATTGTATAGAAAATTATCATCAAGAAGACGTAGAGCACATGTGACAAATGAAGCATTTCAGTGTAGAAACATAGTTTCCCAAATCAAGTCCATGTAAGGCAAGCTGATAAAAATGTAAGGTTTTTGTGCTGCCAAAAGAGATTCAGCGGAAGAGCCACATTATTTTCACTTTTGTTATTTGTGTTTTTGGTATCACAGTCAAGAAATCACTGCCAAATCCAATGCCATAAAGCTTCCTTCCTATATTTTTTCCTAGGAATTTTGTACTTTTGGGTTTTTAATCCATTTGACTTAATGTTTTGGCAGTAAAGTAAAAGAATATAGTTTGATTCTTACATGTGTGGATACCCAGTTTTCCCAAAACTATTTTTGAAGGGATTTATCTTTTCCCTAGTATGTAGTCTTGGCAACTTCTATTGAAGATCACTTGACTATATAGATAAGTCACTTGACTTATTTCTGAGTCTATTGTGTTTTATTGGTTTATAGGTCTGTCTTTATGCCACTATTATTCTGTTTGATTACTGTATCTTTGTAATATTTTCCCAAATCAGTGAGTGTGAAGCCGCCAACTTTGTTTTTCTTTCTCAAGATTTTTGGGCTATTCAAAATCCTCTGAGATTCCTTAAGGATTTTAGGATTTTTTTTTCTATTTCAAAAAAAATGTCAGTGTGACTTTGGAGGTTCTAGCAGGGGAGTGCAGCTACTCATATCCTTGACCAAGGAAATGGTCCTCCTGTTGGACTGAGTAAGCAGCTTCAGGAGGGACACACGTGGAGCAGTGAGGGAAGAAGGGGACACTTGTGCAGCCAGCCAGACCAGCCAAATCAGTGGGGTGACACATGTTGCAGCAAGACTGCTCTTACATCAGAGATTTTGATAGGTATTGTACTGAATTGTTAGATAGCTTCTGGTAGAGTGGACATTTGAATTACATGAAATCTTCCAAACCATGAACACAGCATTGTCTATTTATCTGTGTATTCTCTAATTTTAGTCAGCAGTGCTTTGTAGCTTTAAATGTGTTAAGTCCTTCATCTCTTTGGTTATATTTGTTAAATATTTTATTCTTTTTTTGTTATAAATGGATTTTTTTCTTAATTTCATTTTTGGATTGTTCATTATTATTATTAAATAGAAATGCAACTAATTGCTTTGTGCTGATTTTATATGCTGCAATTTTGCTGAACTCATTTGGTCTAAAAAAATAATTAAGGCTTTCCACATATAAAATTATGTTATCTTTGAAAAAAAATAATTTCTTTTGCTACTTTAATGCCTTTTATTTCTTTTTCTTATCTAACTGCTCTGGTTGAGACTTCTAGTACAGTTGAATGTTGAATGGATATGGAAATGCCTTGCCTTGATCTTAGAAAAAAGCTTCTGGCTTTTACTGTTGAGTGGACATTAGCTGTGGGCTTTTCACATATGGCCTTCATTATACTGAGCTACTTTCCAAGTTTGTAGCATGCTTTTTATCATGAAAGGGCTTAGAACTTTCTAAAATGCTTTTTCTAGATCAATTTGGATGACCATGTGGTTTCTGTCCTTAATTCTGCTAATACAGCTCAACACATGATTAGTTTTCATGTTTTGAACCATCTCTGCATTCCAGGAAAAAATCCCTCTTTGTCACAGTATATAGCCCCTTTAATGTGCTGTTGACTTGTTGTTTGCTAGTATTTTGCTAAGAATTTTTGTGTTAATATCTATCAAGGATTTAGTCTGTAGTTTTCTTTTTTATGGTATCTTTATCTACTTTTGGTATCAGGGTAATGTTTACCTCATAAAATAAATTTAGAAGTGTTCTCTTCTTTGCATTTTTTTTTCCATAAGGTTTGAGGCCTGGCATTACTTTTTAAAATATTTGGTAGGATTCTCTAGGGAGCCATCTGGCCCTGGGGTCTCTTTTGGAGGAAGTTTGCTTTTTGTTGTTTTGGTTTGGTTTGGTTTGGTTTGGTTTGGTTTGGTTTGGTTGTTTGTTTGGAGACAGGGTCTCACTGTGTAGTCCATTCTGATCTTGAACTCACTAGGAAATCCAGGCTAGTCTCAAACTTGTGGCAATCCTCCCACCTCAGTATCCTGAGTGCTAGGATTGTAGGCATCTTCCATCACTCCCAGCGTGGGGGAAGTTTTGATTACTGATTCAATCTCCTTATAGGTATGTTGATTTTTTAAAATTCATTGTGATGCAGTCTTGACAGGATGCATATTTCCAGGAATTTATTTTTATTAGGCTATCGATTTATGGCTAATTATTCCACAGTAGTCTTTTATAATCCTGTTTATTTCTTGTGGCATCACCCCCAAAAGTGTCTCCTCTTTTGTTTCTAATTTTTATTCTTTTTTCTTAGTCTAGCAAAGAATTTATCAACTTTGTTGATCTTTTCCAAAAACTCTTAGTTCTATTAATTTTTCTACTCTTTAGCTTATTTATGCTCTAATTTTTATTATTTATTTTTGTTAACTTTAGCTTATTTATGCTCTAATTTTTATTATTTATTTGTGTTAACTTTGGGTTTACTTCATTGTTCTTTTTCTAGTTCCTAATAGTGTTAAGTTGGGATTTCAGATCTTTCTCTTTTTCTTTTTCTTCTTTTTTGTATCAGGGATCGAACTCATGACCTCATGTTTGCCAGGCAGGCACTTATGCCACTGAGCTAAATCCCTGGCAAACTTTTTCTTCTTTTTAATATAGGCATTTACAGCTACAAACACTTCCCTCTTAGTACAGCTTTTGCTGCATACTATAATGTTTGTATGTTATATTTTTGTTTTCATCTGTCTCATGATATTTTCTAATTTGTAGTTCCTTCTTTGACTCATTAGTTATTCAAGATTATGTTGTTTAATTTTTGCATATTTGTGAATTTTCCAGCTTTTTTTTGCTATTGATTTATAGTTTCATTTTTGAGGTCAGAAGAGATATTTGTTATGATTTAAGTCTTTTAAAACTTGCTAAGAATTATTTTGTGAGATAACATGTGACTATCCTGGAGAATGTTCCAAATGCACTTAGAAGAGCATGTACTCTGCTCTTTTGTGTACAGTGTTCTGTATATGTCATTTGGTCCAGTTAGTCTACAGTGGTATTCAAACAGAATCTCTCATTCTTTGTCTTTAATTTGTTTTATTTTTTAAAACTCTTGATTTTTGAAGTGATTTGGCAAATAAAGGAAATAAAAAGGAAATGTCCTTAGGTAAAGGTTTTATACCTGAAACCACAACTAACATGACAGATAACATTTGAGTCAATAACAAGACACGACTCCTGCTATTACTATTCAGTATTGTAGTATTACAGACAGTGAAAAAGGATAAAAATATAAGAAATAAGAAGTAATGAATAACAAGAAAAACTGATACCATTATTTGCAGATGAGGGAATTGTTCCCTGAGAAAATTCCCTGAAAAATAATTTTAACTAATAAGAAAATTGAGTGACATGATTAGATATATTAGCAACACACACTCACACAAATCATTTCGTCTCCTATATACCAACAATAACCAATAAGAGAAACAGAAGAGGGAGGAAAAGACCTTAGAAAGAGCCTTATAAGATATGTGTAAAATCTGACGATAATTACAAACTTTAGTAAAAATTAAAAAGGCTGGACATGGTGGCACATACCTATAATACCAGATCCCTGGAAGACTAAGGCAGGATGATGGCAAGTTCGAGTCATCATCCCTGACAACTCAGCAAAATACTGCCTCAAAATATAATAAATACAGCCCAAAGCATATTTTAAAAGTTAACTGTATAACGTACTAATATTTATTATCTCATTGCTTTAAAAAATCTGTGGAGATATGTATTTGTTTGATATGAACAAAACTTAAAAGCAAAAATGAATACTGACCTATTAAACAATAAGTGGCTTTACAGGAGGAAAAGGGATTTTTTTTTAAAAAAACACTTTTTTTTGGTACCGGGGATCGAACTCAACCTAGAGCTTGCCAGGTAGGTGCTTATGCTGCTGAGCTAAATCCCCAGCTGTAGAAAGTGTTTAGTATCTTCTATATTTGAATTTGTTACAATCATGTATTGCTTTCATAATTTAAAAATAACAGTAAGAACAAAAATAAGAAGTTGGACATGGTGGTACACATCTGTAATCCTAGCACTCTGGAAGCCAGGAAGATTACAAGTTTGAGCCCTGCCTGGCCAATTTAGTAATTTAGCAAACAAGACCTTGTCTCAAGACAAAATGGGGTGGAGCAGGGAATGCAGTTCAGAGTAAAGGTCCTAAGTCCAGGACTTCAAAAAGAAAACAAAAAGAATATATATTTATTAGTGCTTATAATTAGTATGTCCTGCATACTGGGGGACCAGTATGTGGAATACTGATTGTTGATTAAGTGTTGAGCAATTTCAGTGTGACATAAACACTGTGTGAATTCAGAAGGGTAGACCTGATAAGCTCCTCAGATACCAAACTTACATGGAGACCCTAATTGATAACAGCACCTCATTTATTTGGCAACCCAATCTTGTTGAAGTACTAGAACAATAAACACCATGTTGGGTAAGATGGTACATGCTGGTAATCCCAGCTGCTTGAGAGGCTCAAGTGGGAGAATCGTAAGTATGAGGGCAGCCCAGGCAACATAGGGAGATCCTGTTTCAAAATAGAAAAGGGTTGGGAATACAGCTTGGCATTTCCTGGATTCAATCCCCATTACTGTGACAGACAGACAGACAGACAGTAGATGGATCAACCAGCAAAGACAAATGGCATGCACACATGCATACATGCTATAGATTTGCACATACCAGGCCAGTAGAGGGAATGAACATTCACTGTTTTCAAATATCAACTTCAATACAAAAATGAATTTGACCATCCCATTTTCAAAGCCCTCTGATATCATAAAGGAACAATTTGAGGCAGAATTCTTAGAAAATACAGAAGTTTTACACTTAAAAATAGCTCTAATTACAAACATTCTAAAAACAGAATTTTCGTGGATTTATACTATTTATCTGAAAAATTAGTAAATTATCAGTTAGGAACTAGAAATGTCAAAAAGTTGCACTCCAGGCCAGATGTGGAAAAAGAAAAAACCCCAGCAGGTTCTTCTATGAAATCATGGCAACTGTTCTAGAATACCGGGGTGTGAGCAACAGAACAAATGAATATCTCCAAGACTGGCTGGCGTGAGTCAAGCCACAGTGCAGTGACTGGCACTGTAAACTACTGCTATAAATTCCCAACAAAATTGATAGGTCCATTTCAAAAGACTTCTGAAGCATAAGACTCAAATGGATCAATTTGCACTTATGGCACCATAACTATGCTAGAAAGCCAGGTTCAACTGCTTATATAAGCAAACAAATTCCTCAAATCAAGACCTTTCATTGTCTGCCAAACCTTACATATCTGCTTTTGCCTGTCTTTAAACTTGAAGGGTAACATCAGCTCTGGTATCTGTGGGAGCTGTGAACGCCAGACGACTTGCTCTACATTACTACTCCTTTTATTTTTTTCTTAAACTGGTACTAAGTACATAATCTAATGCTTCCCTAGAGAACCAAGGGGGCTTGCCCATTAGCTTTCTTCTCAACTAAGCAATAACTGAAATTAGGTCTTCAAAAGTACAATACTTATTCATTCTCTACTGTACTTGGCATATTAATTTCAACATCTAAACTAAATTCAATAATTTACACAAACAGCTGAGAATAATACAGCAATATTCAGACAAAAGTTATCTGTTTTTAGAAAACACTCCAGACTGAGGATAATCTCAGTAGCACAGCACCTGCCTGACAAGTGTGACGTCATGATTTTGATTCCCAGTACCAAAAAAAAAAAAAGCCAAGGATATAGTTCAGTGGTACAGCACCTGCCTGGCAAGCATAAGGTCCTGAGTTTGATCCCCAGTACAACAACAACAACGAAAAGCCCAATTGGTACAAAAAATGCTGAAAAAAGAAATTTTATTATTTGCTTCTTAGGAAAATAAATGTAATTGAGGAACAAGAAGGAATGATCAATGACCTCAAGTGAAGTGATATAACATTTGCACCACTGAATTAGTCTTTTTATGTTGGGAGCTTAACATAGCCACTTGCACTGAACAAACATCTACCACTACCACCGGTGACAGCAGATATTGGATTTATTAATTTAGCCCTCAATTCTCTAATGACAATAAAGTTATAAAAAAAGGGTAACTGACTGAATTATGAGCTAACAGTCAAATACAAATGGAAACAAACAATGAAGCTTGAGAACTTCTAGTGTGCTTAACACAATTTTCTCAGCTACAAAAGAAAAGACTGGAAATCTGGATCACATCTGAGATAATGAAAGACTTTTTTTCATTACTTTCATATGTCAAAGTTTAGAAATGTCTGAAATGCAAGTAATAATAAAACAACTTTAGATTGTATCTTAAACAATATTTAATAAAAACTGGCAATAACCTCTTAAGTATGTAATTGTTCCTCTATTTCTTATTACCATGAAATTGTGTATTCGATTCTATTTTACTTCCTTCAATAATTACATCTTAAGTTCAGAGAGAAATATATTTTACTGACTTTTACAAAGGGAGTGAGACTGGAACATGAAAACAAAGGAGAAAGAACTATACATTCATATTTCATGGACCAGTCAGGAAAATCTGTGTTTTACTGGTTTTAGGTCTCTGGTTCAAATGTATTGATTATGGTTCTATTACCTTTGGAAACTGGGTCTCTAGGTATTGGTAAACATTAGTATAAAAGAGCCTTTATCTTTAAGAAGCTGTCAGCCTATAAGACTTAAAGCAGCCTACCTCATCATCTGATTGTTAATATCTCCAATATCTTAGGGAACATTTGTAACTCAGATCACAATTCCAAGGCTCCATATCAGGACAGAATTTCTCATATTAATGTACAGAGAAATTAAGAATTTTAAAAAGGTAACTGTTAAATTTTTATTAGCCAATTTTATTAGCCAACAAGTTACAAGTTACAACACAATGGCTAACCATCAGAAATACGAAATTTAAATTTCCTGGATTTTATAATCTATTCAAGATGCTTTCATTGAATTTTGTAGATTAAAAACAGCAAACAAAGCCAGGCATGATGGTGCACACCTGAAACCCAGCACTTGGGAGGCTGAGGCTGGAACTGAGGCACCAACTGTTTCAGACCACCCTGGGTATGTAGGGAGTTCAAAGCCTGAACTATATAGCAAGACCCTGTCTCACAAAACAAACAAAGAAAAAGCAAGGAAGAAAAAAAAAAAAAAAGAAACAAAGAAATTTAACAAGGGTAACTTCTGCTGAGGATGTAACAGCAAATGCTATGTGTGATTAAAGATTTCATTTGAAAACATGAGCCATACCTTACTTGCATCCTAACTCTTAATAAATCGACAGCTACAAATGCCATTTTGGGGGCAGTCAGGGAAAATATGACCATACACTGGTATTTTAGCCTACTGCCATGTTAAAAAAAAAGAGATGTTCAAATCCTAGCAGTTTAAACAACGTATATTTTGTGATTCCGTGCAGCGCTCAGCCAGGAGACTCCTCTGTTCTTTGCAGTACCTTGTGGAGCTAGACTGTACAAGGTAGTGTCTCTCACTTACATGTCTGACACCTCAGATAGAATGGTTGGGATAGACTGAGTCTGTATCTAGGACAGTTTTGTGCTTTTTTTTTTTTTTTTTTTTTTTTTGAGACAGGGTCTTGCTATGTAATCCAGGCTGACTCTGAACTCACTGTGTAGCCCAGGCTGGCCTTGGCTTTGTGATCCTCCCTCAGCCTGCCTCAGCCTCCCAAGTGTCAAGTTTTAGGTGTATACCACACTGTGCAAACTCAGATTCACTCTCTTTTTACATGGAAAGTTGGATTTTCCTACAATGTGGTGGTCAAGAATAATCAATGACAGATGACATCCTAGAGAAGTAGCAAAAGTTTCTAGTCATCTTAAAGACTGGGCCTGGAAATGGCAGTATTACTTCTAACTTTTTGTCAGAACAAGTTACAAGTTACAACACAAGTTACAAGCCCAGTCCTGACTTAAGGGGAGGTTAAACAAACTCTACCTCTTCAGGAGAGGAGCTAAATTACTATGCAGGGAAGTACAGAAGTGATAGTGGTCATGTTTTGGAGCCCATTTACCACGACTAGGTATTAAATGATATTAAGAAATTATTGTTACTGCTGGGTGGGGTGTAATCCCAGCACTCGGGAGGCTGAGGCAGGAGGATCATTGCAAATTCAAGACCAGCCTGCGCTACAAAGTGAGTTCAAGGCCAGCTGAACTGCATAGTAAGACCCTGTCTCAAGACACACACACACCCCCAAAAAAAGAAAGAAAGAAAGAAAGAAAGAAAGAAAGAAAGAAAGAAAGAAAGAAAAGAAGTTACTGTTAAGATCGCTGTGTGGGATAACAATTTTTGTTATGTCAGAAACAGAAGTTCTAATTGGTTAGTGAGACATACTGAAGTACTTATGGGTACAATACTTTCATGGAATTATTAGAGGTAGAAAAAAAACCCACAAAAATTATTTTCTGGTGGAAAATTGAATGGAAATAGATGAAACAAATGTAACCATGAATTCAGAATCATTCAAATTGGCTTGGGATATATATGGTTGACTCATTCTATTTCTATGTATATTTCACACTTTCATTTTTAAAAATCTCAGGCTTATAGAAGAAAAGAAAACTCGTATCATAAATGAGATTTAAATTTGTTTTATTTTAGTTTTTGGATTTTTGAGACAGGGTCTTGCTAGGTAGTTCAGGTCAGCCCGGAACTCAGTGTTCCTCTTGCCTCAGTTTCCTGAATGCTAGGATTATAGGCATGCACCACAAGACCTAGCTCCTAAACTTAATTTCTAAAGCATATTTCATCTTAAATGCCTCTCTTTCCTTCTTTAAAAAACACTAACATTGACTCTAAGAACCAGAAGCAGTCGTACAAGTTCTTCAAGTGAACATAAATCAACTGGCTTTCTGGGAAGTTTCTGTGACCAACCAGAAAACTAAATTCACTTTAATTACATCAAAGTGCATCACAGCCTGCAACGCACTTTCACACAGCTTGATCAATCCTGATATGTCTCTACAACTTCTTGAGTTGGTTAATACTGCCACTTGCTCTGTTTAGCTCTAAGTTACAGAGCAACAAAGGAGAGGTGATATGACTGGTCACACAGCAGATGCATGACAGGGTCAGATATTCTCACTCTAAATTCTATGTTCTATTATAGGCTACATTCTCTCTAAATATCTGCTAATAAATACATTCCTTTTGGTTATTTTTGTATTTTCTTCTTATGGAGGTTTCAAAAGTTTTAAAACCTGGATTATTCCAGTGTCACGTTTCTTTTTACTTTTAGATTCTAGAGATACTATATTTCTTCATATTTATGATTCTTAAAAAATTATTTTTGTTAGTATGTATTACTAGTACATAATGATCATATTCCTCATAGAGGTTCACACATGTACATGTCACAGTTTCTTTTTTTTATCCTTTCCCTTTCCTCCCACCAGTCTTTCTCCATCTTTTGGTCTCCTTCCTCTTTGTAAAAGATCTATCACCCATGAGGAAAAAGGAACTCTTCTACACTGTTGGTGGGAGTGTAGACTGGTGCAACCACTGTGGAGGTCAGTCTGGAGATTCCTCAAAAAGCTGGGTTTGGAAGTCCCATTTGACCCAGCTATTCCACTTCTAGGCATATTCCCAGAAGAACTGAAAACATCATACCACAGTGATATATGTGCACCCATGTTTATAGCAGCACAA
>PVJX010004649.1:0-14399 GCA_004027295.1 Dolichotis patagonum
GAGGTGTAAGATTATAAATATAATAAAACTCTAACCACAATCTCTGTAGCTTTAGGTTTAAACAAACAAAGAAGTATAGCAATTTATGTGGCTGCTCTATATTGGTATGGTATTTTAACATACCATACCAATTTAGTCAAAAGAGCCTAAAATGGCCTTGTTACATAATGTCCCTTTAATACTTCCTAGTGTTGAGATGAACACCATTTTCTATCTCTTACTATTGTTTCTTCTACTCTAGTCATGGCTGCAGGCATCATGATTCCTGTGTACCTCTCTGTTTCTTCTGTAGTGATGGTCAGATCTATGATCAATGTAGTGCTGTTCCTGCTATAATGTGTGTCTGCTGGATAGGGATGGGAATTCAGTCTTACTTCCCAGTGTAATGATAGTGTATCATGGAGACACTGGGAGCTTGCAGACTGGTTAAAAGTATGGTTATATGAAGGAACTGATGTTGAAGATCATGACTGATTCATATGGGGAGAACCAAATTTTGCACCGTATGGCATCATTCTCAAAACATGCCTTATCACGGTCTCAGCTAATTTTCTGGAAAAGAGAATATCTGTTTGAATTTTCTGTGATGACAGAGTTATCACTCATCGGGCTGGGGATTTAGCTCAGTGGCTTAAGCGCCTGCCTGGCAAGCGCGAGGTCATGAGTTCGATCCCCGGTACCAAAAAAAAAAAAAGTTATCACTCATCATCCTTTTACATCTGCTGCTAGGAGATTTGAAAGTAGGGTTTGAATTTCCAACACCAAGCTGGGGGTATGATAAACTCTGTGAGCCAAGACTAGGATAATCCTTACTAAGTGTTGGCTAAATTTGTGGTTAATTGCAACAGTAGCACTTGGCTTAGGGGTGGCAGAAAGGAGGCACTGATTGAAGCCAAAGAAGTCAGCAAAATTTAATGGATCAAGTAGTGTTGAAGCTGAACAGTAAATAAATAATAATTTCATTAAGAGAGAATGAGGAATGGTCCTCCAGGTAGAGAGTACAGTAGGAGTAAGAACATGAAAGAAATCGCAGTATATTCAAGAAACCAGGAGCGGTTTGCTATTACTAGAGTCAGAAGAGTAGTGAGAAAAGAGGCTAATGAGTTAAACAAGAGGTATATACAAGCAGTCTCATTTGGACTTGACCCTGTAGGTGATAAACATTTTCTGTGGCTTGCTGGGAATTGAATCTTAGTGTAAGAAATACTATAGCTAAATGGTGCATTATTTAGCTTTGGACAGAAATGTAGTGACTGATCCACAAAGAATGACTCCAACTTAGGAAGTCCCAGAATGAAGCATCAGGACTAGATACCTGCTATGCAAGCAAAGTTTTACAGTCAAAAAGAATGCACAAGGAATGGGGGGAGAGGGAAGGGGAGAAGGTGCTTTCTGAGAAACTGGGGAAACTGAGATCACAATCAGGAAAGATTATACCTCTGTGATTTCAGTGGTACAGGGACAGGGAAAGGGACCTTGCAGGCTAGAGGTATAAAGGTCACTACTTGTTTGAATTGCATGTGCCTACCTTTAGACAGAAAACCATTTATTTTTTTTTTTAATTTTAAAGAGAATAAAGTAAAACAAAACAGAACAAACCAAATCAGAATAGAACAATGCAAGCAACACAGGACTTCAAAACAAGACAACAGGAAATCAACAGTGGCTACCATAATGTCTCTTGTTTTCTTTGAAACAGTTGTCCATATCTTCACACACAACAATATTAAACATAACAAAATAGTATAAAACCAATCAAAGGAATGAAAGCATTACAGGACTTCAACACCAGATAATAGGAAATGAACAATGGTTTCTATAATGTCTCATTTTCTTAAAAACAGTTGTCCATACTATCACACATAATAAAATCAAACAAAACACAACAGAATAAAACTGATTAAACAAATGAATGAAAACATTATAGGACTTCAAAACCAGGTAACAGGAAACCAATCATGAATACCATAATACATCCCATTATGTTCAAAATAGCTGCCCATACCATCAGACACAGTAAAATCTAACAAAACAAGACAGAACAAAACCAAGCCTAACAAAATTGTGAAAACAATACCAGAGTTTAAGCCAAAACAGTAAGAAGTTAACAGTGTCACTACCTTCTCCTCCCAGGTGTTTCCTCCCCTATCACTTTTATAATATACATTGTGCTTTTTTGATCCCTTTAACTCCTCCTATTTTTTATGTAGGGTTCACCTGTATGAGTTCAAATTGTTTTACCCATGAACATGATCTCCAGTTGCATTCATTTACCTATAAGAGCCTCAAGATTATTCTACTTTATAGCTGGGTAGCTTTCCATGGTACAGAAATATTACATCTTTCTTACCCATTCTGTGGTTGATGGGCAAGTTACCCTTGCTTTTTTTCTGATCTCCTGTTGTATGGAACAACTGTTTTCACTCCTTTGATTTTCAGTCTATAAATTGCAAGTTAAATGTGTTTCCTTTTTTTGTCATTTTTTTGTTTTTAATTTTTTTTTTTACTAATTTGAAGGTAGTAAAATACAACAGAACAGGATAGAATAAAGCCAATTGAGACAGTGTAGTGAAATTGGTACAGAACTTCACAGCAAGTTACCGGGATAACAATAATAGGTACCATAGTATATCTTGTTATCTTCACAATAGTTGCTCTTTCAATCAGGTATAGCAAAATCAAAGGAAATACAGAATATTATAGAGCTTATCAAAACAGAATATTGAATAGAGCAATACCATTAATCAGGCCAAAGCAAAACAGTGATAAAAAATTTGTCTATTTCAATCTATTTGAAAATAGATGGTAGAGGAAATCCCCCTTTTTCGCTGTATTATATATGGTCAACCTCCAAAGAGATGCTCAGATCTCTGGCTCCCACTTGCTAATGGGGGGAATGAGGGATGGGGATGGGATGTTTGATTCTCAGCCCGTGCACCGCTAGACTCACAGCTGCTTACCAGGGTGGCAGGCTGGTTGCTCGTTTTCCCAGCATCCTAAGTTCCAACATGGCACAGATCTCAGGAGGTGCTGCTGCTTCTTGCCCTGGGGTGGCCGTGGCTTGCCAGACCACAGCCACTTACCAGGGCGGCTGGCTGCTTGCTCGGTTTCCCAGCCCAGACAACCATTTCTATGGAAGTATTATTAAAAGTTTTGCTTCTGCTGTACTTCATGTTTCTGATTCCATATTTTTTGGGTCTGGTCTGCGTCTGGTCTAGGTGTTGGGTCTTTGCTCACATTCAGGAAGAAGTCTAAAAAATAGTGGACACGCCGCAAGAAGTGGAAAAAAGACTGTTATTTCAAGGTATCCCAATTATTAACATCCTATCACACTTATTTTGTCTCCCAAACATCAACACGCGCGCACACACACACACACACACCAGCGTATAGGTACTTGCACTGTAACTGTCAAAGTCATAAAAATCCTAAGGATTCAATAAAAGTTTTTTTTTTAATAGCAGAAATGTTTTTCTTCTGATCCAAATTCTAACCTATAATCATGTATTGGCAGCTAGTAATGTCTTTTTGGTCTCTTTGGATATGGAACAGTTTCTCAAATTTGAACAATGGCTTTTTGAAAGATACAGGCCAATTATACTACAGATTGTCTTTATTTTTGGGGTTGTCTGATATTTACTTGTGTTCATAATCAACTATGCATTTTGGGCAGGAATACTACAAAAAATATACTGAAAAAAAGAAAAAAATAATAAAATCTATACCTAAAAAAAGTATACTGTGATCTTCTGGTGTTTCACATAGGTAGATTACAATATTAATTTGTCCCTTATTGGTGATTTTCACTTTGATAACATGGATATGAGAATATGTCACTTTCCTCAATCATAAAGTCACTGTATTTCCTTTTTAAATAATGTTTTGCAGTAAATTATGAAATACCTAAAAATATGGCAAACTGTGTAGAGGATGATAGTACAAGTCCTCTCTTAAGGGTATACACTAAGCAAATAAGGATGTATGCAAAGTTGTAGATAAAATGGTATTCACGGAAGCTTTGAACATACTATACAATAATTAAAAATAACCCAAATTACCATTATTAGTGGATTTAGCTCAGTAAACTACCCAGTACTACACAGTCACTAAAACTGTTGTCCACCCCCCTGACCCCCCAGTATACTTCAGTTCATTAGTTGCCCAGTTACTGTTCTTTATAAAGTTCATTAGTTGTTCCAGTTACAGTTCCTGTTACTTTTGTTTCTTAGAAACTGCTGGCCACTATGATACATATTGTAAGAATCAATCCCTAATTTGACAAGCCATTCTTCCTCTGTACTTCCTACTTGTTTATCCCATATAAGCGCCAGACCACTCGAGATGAGAGCCTGATATTTTGCGAATGATCCCAATCAGTGCATGTTGACATAAATAAATCTGCCTCCAAATCTTGATGTCATTTCAGTGATTCTGCTTGCTATTGTAATGTTGTGTATTTTGTGACAATAAAGGACACTCACAATATAATAATTAAAGCACAGATTCTGTATTCTGTAGTCCAGTTTTCATTTAAAATATTAGACATATATGTTCCTACATGTAGTCTTATTATTTATACGTTTTTATTATTTGATTTCATTACATTACTTATTTGTAATTCCTATCCAGTAAAATTTATTAAAGTGCCTTTTTTTTTTTTTTTTTTGGTACCAGGGATCGAACTCACAACCTCACACTTGCCAGGCAGGTGCTTAAGCCACTAAGCTAAATCCCCAGCCCTAAAATTTATTAAAGTGATACAAGCTTTTGTGTAAAAAATTTAGTAACCATGGTAAAGTTTTTTAAAAACATGATTTAGACGATGAAGTTCACAGCATTTGGTTGATGATCAGTATTGTTTCACCTCCATAGTGACAGAAGGTATTCAAGCATAAGTTAGAAATCTGGAATATAGCTGAAAGATTTTGACAATAGGTTTGTCTGCTAATTGTTGGGAGCCAGTGAAGCTGGAAATTGACCACAGGTGCAAGGTTGCCTTCCCAAGAACAAAGCACACCACCTGGAGAAACTGCTTCAGCCCAGAAAACACCAAGCTCTAGGACAGTGGGTTGTTAGGACAACAGGGTTTTGTGTAGCATTAAGTTGCTAACATGTATTAAAAAACCGTCCCTGAAGTGAGGGAGCAGTTCCTTTCCTCCCATTAGGTTAAGGGCTCCACCTGACCCCAGCTTTGTCTTTTTATTTTGTTATCCTCTAGCCATCCTTCAATCCAAGAATCTCAAGAGCCACATGGGTCTAGGCAGATAACCTTGAAAACTTTTTTCGTTATGCCATTTTAGGATTAACACAACTGTCTCCTTATTCTTCAAGAATCAACCAGGCTAATACAACAAATATTGTTGCATTGATTATCTAGTGGCTGTGCTAACATTACCAGCGCCACACATTTTGAATGGTGCAGTAGGGGTGGTGGAATTTCTTAAACAAACAAACAAACAAACAAACAACAAAACAACCCTCGAAATTAGGCAGCAGGAAAGGGCGCATGTGAGCCCCTGCTCGCCGCCCTGGGACAGCGCTCTGGTTTTGGAGGTGACCATCAGGTCTCGGAACCAGCACTATCCCAAGCAGCAACTTGAACCGACGCTGCTGCCAACCACCTGTGAACTGCACGTGAGCCCCGGGCCTGAGCGCAGACTTCGCGGAAGCCGCCTGCACCCGTTCGGAGTACGGGCCACTCCTCCCGAGCCCTCCTGGCCTCCGCCACCCGCGCCCCGGTTACGATCGCAGCCGGCTGGGTCCCTGTGCAGGGAAGTCCCGGCTGCGCCGGGTCGCCAGCCTCACACGAAGGCCAACAGGTGGGGGGAAGGGCAGCGGCCGCGGGCGCAGGCGGCGGGGCGGGGCGCAAGCTGCGCGCGCGTGCTGGGGCGGGGCGGGGCGACGCGCGGCGTGGGCCGGAGGGCCGCGCTCCCCGTCTCGGTGTCCCGGCCGGCGGGCCGTGCTCCTCCCCCGCTCGCTCCCGCCCTCCGCGCCGTCCCGCCCTCCGACTCCTGCTGGGTGAGGCCCTCCTCAGGCGGCGGGCAGCATGGCGGCCGTGGAGACGCGGGTGTGCGAGACGGACGGCTGCAGCAGCGAGGCCAAGCTCCAGTGTCCCACCTGCATCAAGCTGGGCATCCAGGGCTCATACTTCTGCTCGCAGGTAGCGGCCCGCTGCCCTGGGCGCGGCCTGGCCTCCGGGCCGTCCGCCCCGCCGCTCACCCGCCGGCCCTCGCGCGGCTCCCTTCCCACTTTCTCGGACGCGCTCACCGGCGGCCGCCGCCCCTTCCGACCCCTAGGCGGGGCCCCGGGGTGCGGCTCGCCGAGGTCTAGGCCCGGGCGGAAGCGGAGCTGCCCGGGTCGCCCTGCTGTCCTCGGGCGCGACGTTCCGGCCGCTCCTGGCCGGTACCCTCCCGGGCGCGGGAGGGAGGCTACCGCCGGCGGGGGTCAGACGCCGTGCGGCCCGGCCTCGCCTGGCCTTGCCTCCGGTGCCGGCGGTCGGGGGCGGAGCGAACCTTGGTTTGGGTGGATCGCGTCGGGGCGGTGGAGTCGCGGAGAAGAGTGTGGCTTCCTTCCAACCCCAGTTCTTTGTGTTTTATCGCCGCGCTTGGCACTTAAGCAACTTTGGGGCGGAGATGGCGGTGAACGCAGTGTGTGTGATTCGTTCTTTTTCTTTGGCATGGAGAACTATTAATTTAAAACATCAATGAATGGAATGAAGTCATTTTACTGTTACAGAATTTCCCATGGAGTGAAGACTGCTCCACTGAAGGTTATGCGTGAGACTGTAGTGTCAAAGTGTCGTGCAGTGGAGCAAACTCAGCGTTGAACGGAGTCTTTAAGCAAAGCGTGTGTTTGTGTTTATAGATTACGAGTGTCACTGCAGCATTTGAAGACTGGGTAAAGGCAGGGCTGCAGTAGTTGGGCTCTTAGTTCCAGTGCAGGTGTGTTGAAAAGGAACACATCGGTATTCAATTGGTAATGACCTGAGGGAGGAAGAACGTGACTCAAGAGTCAGGAACGTTGGTCGTTGTGCTACCCTTGCCAGTTGTGAGATTTTGAGTTAGTCAGATTTATATACTTTTTGAGTTTCAGTGTTACCTTGTACAGAAGGGATGATGATAATTTTCCTTATGTATTTCACAAGGTTGTCTTGAGACCCAAATTACCCTATGAACATGAAATGCTGGTACAGTGTATGGAGTTTTGGTTTTTCAAAGGATACCAGTATAGTTTAACACTGCATTGTCTAAGAATGTAAATAAAAATGAAAACATGTTGAAACATGCATTTTCAAATAACGATTTGTAAAACTAAAAATAAAATCCTTAGATGCACAACACTTGTATGTAAGTCATTTTAGTCTTAGCTATCAGTTTATTGGTCTGGCTTTTATATAGGCCATGATCCTTGACCTTGTTAGTATCATTTGGAAAAAGTGGCACATGGAAGTGTTACCGATCTAAAAATAGCATTGGGGCTACTCAACAAGCTAAAGCTAGTGCCAGTCCTTTTGATTAACGTTTTTTAATTTCTACAGGCATGTGTGGGTCAAGACTGAAAAAAAGTTTACTTTTGACAATTGTGTACCATCTGAGTAGAAAAATCTGTTATACATTATGCATTTTGTAATGATAGTTATGTACCAACACTTCTGTAGTAAAATCTTAAAGTAGTAGGAGGCCATATTAATCAACCATAGGTGATGTTCAGTAGAGAAAACATTGAATCATTGCATTTTGTGAAATAAATGTCTTCACATTTGGTTTTATTTAGTGTGGTAGGATTGGGAATACTATACGTTGGCTTCTGCAGGTATCTTTTAGGTACCATTTTGAATCTGTCAGACATTCAGAATGGCTGTAACAGCGTACTCTCTCCATTTCTGTTACCACCTCAGGTGATCAGTTTTAAAAATTTGTTACGGAGTCAAATGTAGTCTCTTTCATTTCTCTACTGCAATTCCTTATCTTGCAAACAAACGTTTGCCAAAAACTAACCAAATGAAACTTATTGTAGAGAAACTTTTTCTTTTGTCTGGTTATGCTTATCTCCATAATAAAGTTTGAAGACTCTGGCTCAACAATTTGGATATTTCTTCTAACCTTATTCTCTTGCTCTAGTCAGAGGCTGTGTTTGTACTGTCCTTATCCAAAATGTCAGTGTGTGTTATCTGAAATCACAGCTCCTTTTTTCAGCCCCGGCTTGGGGGCTTCAACTCACTGTAACTTACAAGTCTGTTTCCACCTTTATTTTCCTTGCCACTTCCTTTTCACTAGCAGTGGTCTGTCGTCTCCTACCTTTTGCTCCTGTGGGTCCTAGTTTGACTGTGTGGCCAACCTGAGTTTGTGAACAGGAAAATGATAGGAAACCTTTCTATAACACCATAATGGAAGTTGTCTTTCCCATCATTGTGTCACATCACCTATTTCTTTTACAACATATACAGTCTGTAATTACTGTATTTGTTAGAAAACATGTTTTGAATCAGAAAGTGAGCTTCATGAATAAATTGTTTTGTTTATTGCTCTGCTCATTTCCCAGTATGATACTCAGTGTACAGTAAATAGTCAATGTATTTGAATCAATGAATAAAATATCAAAAAGAGACCAGAGAGTAGACTGCGGCATTTGAGTCACAGCTGTTTTAGCAGCTGGTGACTTTGGGCAGTTAATCTCTTTTTTTCATATATCTTTTTAAAGCAAAACCATTAATAGTACCTACCTTAGTGTTTTGGTGAAGACTGAGGGTAAGTATGTGATGTGTTTTACATACAAGTCAACTTAATATTAGCTCTTTTCATTGTATGTTTAATAAGGGACACAAGTTTTTTTATCCGACCTGCTTAAAATTAAGAAAAGTTGATTCATCAAAGAAATAAAACCTGTTTTAGTTAAAATTAAGCTTTCCAAAACTTTCTTGCTCTGTGTCCATTTTTTCTAAATGAACTGTAGTTTGTGTGTGACTTGTCTTCAGTTTTTTATAGGTTTTGGAGGATGGAGGCTGTGGTTTACTCATGTTTTTTGAAGTATATTGTGCACAGTGGGCCCTCAGTTCATTCAGTGAAAGAAAAGAAAGAGATCAGTGGGTTTGCTGTAGAAAAGACAGAAATTGTGTATTAAGAAATACAGCATTTAGAGCCGGTGATTTGGCTTAGCCGTGTTAAGTGCCTGCCTGGCAAGCATGAGGTCATGAGTTCATGAGTTCAATCCCCCATACCCCCTCCCCCAAAAAAAGGAAGAAAAAGAAAGAAATACAGCATTCAATCTACAGTTAAAAAAAAAAAAGAAAGAAAAGAAAAATACAGCATTTAATTTACATTATCCTTTGTAAAGGCTAGGTAAAGGATATACTGTCGCGTAGTCACTTGTTGAATTTCATTTTGTTTCAGTTTTTTAGCTGCTTTTTAGCAGCTGCCCTTTCTGTGCCTTTCACTGACTTGTGTTTAGAGAAAGGAGTAGCTAGGAAGGACCTGAGTGATGTGTAACTGTTTGTAGGCATTAGAATTTAAAAGGTAGCAAGTATAGTGTAAGTGGAAAGAGATTGGCTTTGGAATCTGAGCTATGCTTAACGCTTTACTTCCAGGTCCTTGTGTAAGTTCTCTCTTTGATTTTTTTTTTTTTGTCATTTTGAGACAAGGTTTCGCTATGCAGTTCATGCTATCTTTGACCTTGCAGTGATGCTCCTGCCTCAGCCTCCTGAGTGCTTGGATTACAGGTGTGGGATACCATTCCTAGCCCTCTCCTGAGTGGTACTTGAGACCTAATGGAGCATCTTTGAAGGGAGGTGAATAAAAACCTCAAATGTATTATTAAAAACAGTTCTGAGGAAGTCTTAAAAAATGTTTTTGGGGGTGTACTGTTTATTAATACACTGAACAAATTCTTACAACAAGTTTTTGCAAAGAGACAGTAACAAGGTTATGTGATTTGTTCACTCTCCAGAAAGAAAGTGTGGTTGGCATTTTGCAGGTTGAACCTGGAGGGTAGGAAGGGTTTACCTTTAAGAAATGTAGCATCTTTGAGGTGTGTGTAGCTCTTTCCCCTGAAACTTTTGCCTTCCATATTGAAGTTCTTGACAATGCAGACGTTTCTGAAACTCATTGTACTCGTCAGTGTATCTATTGCTATATTCTACTTTTTATTTTTTTAATTATTTAAAACTCTTATTAAACTGCAGTTCACACAGTTTCATAGTCATCTTGGGGAGTGGGTGTGTGTACTTCCACAGCTTGCTTCTTTTCTTTAATATCTTCTCTTTTCACTTCCTCCTTTCCTTTTCCTCCAATTCTCCTAGTTTTCATTCTTGTTGATATTATTGATCGTAGCTCACGTTATGGCATGTAATGTTTACGTTAATTGAGCTTATTAGGTTCTTTTGCATGGCATATCTTTAGTCTACTTATTTCCCTTTCCTCTCCTCGAGTTTTTTTTTCCTTGGGTCGCTTGTTGTTGCAAGAGATTCATCTTCTTGTCCCCTTCTATCTAACCTTTGTAATTCTTCTTGTTTGTACTTTGTCTCACTCAAATGAGAGTTACCGTATGACATGTAAACTTGTATGTCCAATTTGTTTAACTTAACATTATATTTTCCAGATGTATCCATTTTTCTACAAAGCAGTCACTTATAGCAGAATACTATTCCCTTATATATAGATAGCACATTTTGTTAATCCAGTTGTCTGTTGATGAGTATACAGGCTGTTTTTAGTATTTAGCTGTTATTAATTGTGCTGCTGCTATAAATATTAGCATGTATATATCGCTGTAGTATATTATGTCTTAAACTCTGTGGGGAAGATAACTAGTAGTAGGATCTCTGGGTCATATGGAATCTCTAATTTCAATTCTTTGAGAAATATCCAAAAAAAAAAAAAAAAAAAGAAATAGCCATACCGATTTCCCATAATGGTTTTACTAGTTTACATTCCCACCAACAGTGAAGAATGTTTCCTGTTTTACCAGAGTCTTGCCAGCATTTGTTATTGTTTGATTTCTTAATGATTGCTGTTCTTTCTGGAGTGAGATGGAATCCTAGCATTGTTTTAATTTGAATTTCTCTAATGGCCAGAGATGGTGGCCATTTTTTCATGTATTTGTTCACTGTATTTCTTCCTCTGTCAAGTGTCTGTCCATTTTTCTTGCCCACTTCTTGATTAGATCTTTAATTTTTAGGTAGTTTACCTTTTTTTTTTTTTGAGTTCTTTGTATATTCTACTCCTCTAAGGAGTATCTGGCAAAATTTTTTCCCATTCTCTTCGCTCTACTGATTGATTCTTTGGTGTACAGAAGCTTTTGAGTCTGATATAATCCTCCCCCCCAGTCCATTTTATTTCGAGGATTAAAAAAAAGTAGAAGAAAAAATACAACAAAATGATATAATCCTGTTTCTTGATTCTTGCTGGTATTTCTTGTGCAACTGAGGTTTTGTTAAAAAATCCTTTCCTACACCTATGTCTTCAAGTGTTTTACCTGTCTTCCAGTAGGTTTGATGTTTGCTTTAATGTTTAGATCTTTGATACATTTTTATTTTAATTTAGTATATGGTGAGGTAAGGGTCCAGTTTCACTCTTTCACACACAGATAACCCATTTTCCTGGCACCACTTGTTGAATAGTCCATCTTTCCTCTAATATATGCTTTTGGTGCCTTTGTTGAAGATCAGCTAACTGTCAGAAGAAGTTTCTGTAACCGCAGTTCTGTCCCGGTGATCTATGAATCTGGTTTTGTTTGTATACTGTGCTGTTTTTTATCACTGTTACTTTTGTAGTATAGCTTGAGGTCAAGTATTGCTATGTTTTCTGCTTTGCCCCTGTTGCCAAAAATTGCTTTTGTTCATTCTGGATCTCTTCTGGTTCCGTATGAATTTTAGGATTTTTTTTTTTCAGATCTATAAAACGTGCTAGTGTTATTTTGACTGGGACTGCATTGAATCTTTGTAACAGTTTTGGGAGTATGGCACAGTATTGATTGTGCTTGTCTAGGAGCAGAGTGTTCCATTTTCTGATGTCCTTATCAGTCTCCTCAGAGCATTGTAGTTTTCTTTGTAGAAAGACTTTGTAGAAGTCTTTCACTTCCTTGGGTAGGTTAATTCCTAGGTATTTTATTTTTCTTGAAGCTGTTGTACTTGAAGCTGTTTAATTTTGTTCTCATCCCATTCATTGTTGCTGTGCACAAATGCTAGTGGTTTTTGTGTGTTGATCTTATACCCGGCTGAATTTCTGAGGTTTATTACTCTTAAGAGTTTTTGGGTAGAGTTCTTTGAGTCTTTTATGTGGAGTATCATGCACTCTAGGTAATAATTACTCAAATAATGATAACTCAGATAATAATAATTTTAGTTCATTTCCTACATGTTTCCCTTTTATTTCTTTCCCTTGCCTATGCTTTAATATTTCAAGTACTATGTTGAAAACAAGAGGTGATGATGGACTTTATTGTCTTTCCTCATTTTAAGGGGGGATGCTTTTAGTTTTTCCGTTCAGTAGGATACTGTTCGTTTTTTATCTAAAGCTTTTATCATGTCCAGGTGTGATCCTTCTATACTTGTTTTCTTCAGGGTTTTTTTTTTAAAAAAATGAAGGGGTTTGTTGAAAGCCTTTTTCTGCTATTGATATGATTCTAGGGTTTTTGACTTTGCTTCTGTTTATATGATATAGTACATCTGTTGATTTAACATACGTTGCACCATTCTTGCATCTCTGGAATGAAACCTAGTTGATAGTGATTTATAATCAGGTTGATAATGGGCTACAGTCTATTTACCGATATCTTATTGAAGATTTATTTATTTATTTATTTATTTATGGTACCAGGGATCAAACTCATGAACTTGCGCTTGCCACGCAGGCGCTTATGCCACTGAGCTAAATCCCCAGCCCTTCGTTGCAGATTTTTGCATCTGTGTTCATTAAGGAGATTGTGTCCTTTTTACTTGGGTTTTTATCTGGTTGTTGGATCAGAGTGATACTAGTTTCCATAAAGAAGTCTGGGAGTACTCTGTCCCTTTTAATTTCTTTGAAGAGCTTGAGGAGTATTGGTGATAAAACATCTTTACTGATTTTGTAGAATTTAGTAGTGACTCCATCAGGTCCTGGGTTTTTTAGATGATAGATTTTGTTATTATGTCAATTTCATTGCTTGTCAGTAGGGTTGTTAAGCGCATTTATGTCTTCTTTGGTTAGTTTTGGTAACTTGTATGTGTCAGGAATCTAGCCATTTCTTAGAAATTTGCTAGTTTGTTGGAATACAATTTTTTGAAGTAGTTAGTATCTTCTAGTTCCCACAGTGTCTGTTGTAATTTCACCATTTTGTTTTGTTTTGTTTGAGACCGCTTTACTGTGTGGTTCAGGGTGGCCCTGAACTCATGTGATCACAGTGTGCACCACCACTCTGGCTCCACCTTTTACATTTCTAATTGCCCTGATGTCTTTCCTCACTTCTCTTTTGGTAAGTCTGGCTCAGGGTTTATTTATGCTATTATTATTGTTTCAAACCAGGTTTTCCATTTGTTGATTCGTTTTTTTTTTTACTGTTTTTTTAAATCACAGTTTTGTTGATTGTTGCTCTTTATAATTTTCCTTCACAATTTTGGTTTGGGGCTGATTTGTTGTTTCTCAGGTATCTTAAGATTTCTCTTAAGTTTCTCCATTGCAATTTGTCCTCATTTCCTAATGCGAGCGATGAATTTGTTCCTTAAAACGGCTTTCACTGTGTGAAAGCCAGAGGTTTCAATGAGTTTTACTGTCATAGTCATTAACTTCCAGAAAATTTTTACTTTCTTCTGTGACTCACTGGTTGTTGAGGAGTATATTGTTAATTTTCCAAGAGTTTTTGCCATACCCACAATTTCTTCTGTCATTGATTTCTGTTTTAATTGCAGTGTCAAAACTATTAAGCCTGAAACAATTTCTATTCTTCTGTATATAGTTAAGCATTTGTGAGCTAGTATGTGATTTATTTTGCAAAAAGTACTGTGTACTGCTGAAACGAACACACACTGTGTTGTAGAGGGGTAGAATATTTTCTATATATCCAGTAAGTCCATATGTTCAAGGCTGTGGTTCAGCTCTGAAATGTCTTTGTTTGTTTAATTGATGCACTTCTTTGCAAAAAATGGGGTGTTAAAATCCCTTACTGTGCTTGTGTTAATGTTTAATTGATCTTTTAAGTTTGGTAGTTTCTGTTTGATGAAGATGGGTGCTTCAGTATTTAGTGCTTGTATGTTTATCAATGTTATCTCTTCTCGTTGGATTGTTCCTTTAGTATGTAGTGATGTTCTTTATCTCTTCTAATTAGTTTTAACTTAAAGTTTACCATGTCTGATATTAGCATTGGTACCCCTGCTTGTGTTCAGGATCCCAGTGCACAAAATGTTATTTTCTATCCTTTAACTTTTAGTC
>PVJX010004649.1:14499-79830 GCA_004027295.1 Dolichotis patagonum
TGATTGTTTTTTTTTTTTTTTTTGTGCTTTAAAATTGTGTTTTGTTTTTTTCTGGGTGTCTGGATATTTAGTGAGGTTATGTCTTGGTTCTGTAAGGATCGCTTACATGTATTTTAAACTTTTTTATTTGCAAAATTTTCTTTCATAGTTTCTGTGAGCATGTGAGTGAATCCACCTTTGTTATAACTGTGGTTAGCCTTAGATGGGTCTTGTCATCTAGTATTCACTGGATTGTTTTCTTGTCTTACTTTTTTTTTTAGCTGCTTTGAGCTCTTCATTTTGTCTTTAATATTACTCTTGTCTTCACATTAGTCATTTCTGCAGTGCATGAATTCTATACAGTTTTTTATTTTAGGTATCTCTGACATCTTTTTAAAGATTTTATATTCTCGTTGAATCTGTCATTCGGACTTCAACTATTTTGGTTAGGTCATCCAGTTTTTTACTTCCCTGAAATTAACCGTGGGCATATTAAATGAAATTCTTGTGAACTTTTAGTCCATTTTCTCTTTGAACACATCTGTTTTCTTTATTCTAAGAACTTTTCATAGACTTCCTGGTATGTGTTTTCTTTTGTGACCCCTTGCTCTGCTTTGGGAGAGTTGGGGAGGTGGGGTTCAAAGATCTTCTGTTTCCTTCTACATTCTTGTACATGTGTCTGTGTTTATCAAAAGTTATATGAAGCCTCTCTTTATTCGTCTCTTTTTTTGGGGAGCTTTACTGCAGGTTGGGGATTAGAGAAGTGGGAGAAGTTTATGGTTTCTATGAAGATTTTTAGTAGGCACCTCCCTTCTCGTGAATAATTTTCAGCTTTGTATGTCCTCTGCTAGTATTTGCTCCTTCTGTTATTTATGTGATTTTGACTCTGTCCCTTCGATTTGCCAAAAAAAATTTTTTTTCTTTTGTTCATAACAGCATCCACAGATTCAGTCTTAGCACCTCTGCATGATAATCCTTGCAGTTATACTTCCCCTTTTCTCTGTTCCTTTTTTTTTTGGGTACCGGGGATCGAACTTGCGACCTCCTGCTTGCCAGGCAGGCGCTTATGCCACTGAGCTAAACCCCCGGCCCTCTTTTCTCTATTCTCTAGGCATACTTTTTTTTTCATTTTTTGAGACAGAGTTTTACTTTGTAGCTCAGGCTGGCCTAAAACTCACTTTGTAGCCTAGGCTGGTCTCAGACTGGCAGTGATCCTCTTGCCTCAGCCTCCTGAATGCTGGGATTACCTGAATGTGTCACCACGCCCACCTGGCTAAACACACTCTTTGATAGTTTTATCATTTGTAGTCACTTTGCAGTGAGGTAGGTGGGGTGTGGAGAATGGAGGTGGTTGGATGAGAGGAGTGTTAGATGCTGAGGAGGAGGTTTGAAGAAGGAAATAGTGGTAGCTGAGAAGAAATGCTTGATGTGGGGTCTGATATTACTGCTTGTAGTTGAGTTGAAGGGTTAATATTGAGAGTTATCAGAGGATATATTGTTGGGGCAAGGGCAAGATATGGGAGAAAGAGTGTGTATTTCGTAATTGTCTTACTGTCCTGGAGGACAAGGTCTTTGTCGTGGAGCGGCTGAGTTGCTGGCACGTACTGCTCCACCATTTTGGAGCCCATCTACATCATTTTGTCTCAGCTTTTTATTTTTTAGGTGTGTTTTATAAGTCCTTCACATTACTTCAGGCTACCCCTCCATGCTGCTGTAAGTTAGTCAGGTTTGAATACAACGGTTGAAGCTTACAAGTAAAAAGATAGCTGGAAAGTATGGAATCACTATGATTTTTTAAAAACAAAAATAACTTTGCTAATTGTTTATTATAGAAAGATAGGAAATCTAGGTGAAAATAAACTATGCAGAGATATTTTCTGGAAACTTTTTGGTGTGTACATATTTCTGTATTCTCATAGACATTTGTGTACATACGTTTTTACAAAAGTAACTTCATAAGGTACATAACATTAGGGTATTTTCCTACCATGTGCCTTAAACTGTATATGGGAGAATGTCATCTTGTGACCATATTTACATAGTATCTGTAGAAGGCTGAATAATATACTGTTACTGATGTACTATCCCTTGCTTACTGATGATCGAATTTTGTTTCTGTGGTATTTTTTCACCTATTGTTTAAATCTGTTCAATAAATTCTGTAAAATTTAAATCATTTTTATGTAAGATCATAGAATAATGGTAGAACTGGTACATGAACCCAGCTTGAAACATCCCAAGTTGATTCTGTGTCTTTTTCTAAAATATAATTCTATGTTTCTGTAGTTAGTAGATCATTGTTGGGTTGAGAGTCTCTGGTGGTCAGTGGGGTTTTGAATTATACTCATATTACAGTAAAATTTGTAGAAAATGAACCTTGTTGATAGATAACTAGCTTATACAAGGCTTAAGCCTTGTATTTTTGGAAATTGAAGCGCTATTGGAAATGAAAGTAACCTTAATTGTTCACTTAGTTTGTGAACTGAGAAGGTTTTAGTCACAGGTTTTCTTAGGTAAATGTTTTTTGGATTTGGCATATTTGCAAAATTTTTGGTTTGGTCTTGGTAAATGTGATAGAAGTGTCAGACACAAATGCCTAGCTAAGCATACACACTAGATGTTATAAGAGAATAATGGCATAGTGACTGCTATATATCAGTGAGGGATTGTATTTAGTATTAATTAGTATACTCTTAGATAGATGTTTTCCATCGAGTTACAAGCTTTACATCATTTAGTAAAATAAGTAAATGTGAGCACCATTATATTTTATACATGGCATGACCTTTTCCCCTCTGAATGGAGATTTTATTACTGATATTTTAACTGGTAATAGGGATGGGTTTGGCCATTTGAAGACTGTTAATGTTATGGAGTTTACTTCTAAACAAATTGTAGAAAAAGTATAAATGCAGTTATTACGTAAAAAAGTTACTATTTCTTTGGAATTGAGGTTTGAAGTGCCTTCAAGTCAGGATCTATACATTTTTTCTTACAGAAGAGTAAAAAGCTATTAGTAAATCAAGTCTGGGATCAGTAAGTGCACAATACAGTAAATGATTTATACCCACTTACTACCTTTCTAAGAATAGTAGCAGGAAAACAGGTAAAAACAGAAGGTTCTGTACCCCTCACTTAAAAGGTATTCTCTATCCTGAATTTTGTGTATGTCTTTAATTTGCTTTTCTGGATATTCGATTCTTAGGTGTTGTTACAGACTTGATGTTTTGGAAATATTTGTAGTGAAGTAACTGTTCTGCGACCTGGTTTCATTGTCTGATACCGTCTTCATCAGATTGTTCTATGTTGCACATAGCTCTCATTCTTTATTTTCATCAGTGTATGTCATTCAAACCTATTACTTTTTCATTCGTATTGAAAATTTGAGTTGTCCAGGTTTTGCTGTTATAAACAGTGCCACCCTAAACAGTTTTGTAGCTAACTCCTGATACCTGATGCAAGAATTTTATTGAGTATACATGTAAGAGAAAAATTCTTAGGTCATAAGGCTAGGTCTTCACCTTTATTTTGACAGTGCTAAATTGTTTTTCAAAGTGGTTGTACTTATAATTGTACCACTAGAAAGTTTATATTGTTTCATCAGATGGCTAGGAGTTGATGTTAACAGAATTATTATTATTTACTAATCTTGTGTGGTGTTACTTATGAACAGCAACATTCAGTGGCCTCTTTTTTTTTTTTTTTTTTGATACTGGGAATCCAACTCATGACCTTACGCTTGCCTGGCAGGTGTTTACACCATTGAGTTAAATCCCTGGCCCCAAGTGGCCTATTTTCATATTTGTTAACTTGGAATAGTTTTAAGGTCTTAACTGTCCTTAGTTGGCTTATGTTGTAATTGTCAAGAGAGAGAGTATTTAAAAAAAGATAAGTGACAAGATGCTAGTGAAAGTTATAGACAAGCAGTTACTTTTTACTTGAATTAATAAAATAATGTGGAATTTCCTTTTTGTGTGCATGAAAAATTTCAAACCAGTAGAGGGTTTAAAGAATAGTACAGGTGGTGCTGCCTGCCTGTAACCCCATCACTTTAGGAGGCTGAGGCACGAGGATCACAAGTTTGAGGCCAGTGTAGGCTACAAGGTGAGTTCAAGTTCAGCCTGAACTACATAGTGAGACCTTGTCTCAAAAACCAAAACAAAATGGAGCTAAGAGAAATTTTGATCCCCTGCTTTGTGCAAAGCTGAAGCAGGAAGATAGCAAGTTTGAGCCCAGCCTTGGCAATTTAGCAAGACGTGCCTCAGACAATATAGTGGGGATGAGGCTCAGTGAGTATGAAGGCTGGCAGTTCAGTGTTCTGGAGCTCTCTCGAGTGCTCGCGCTCGCGTTCTCTCTCTCTCTCTCTTCTTTCTTCTCTCTTCTTCTCTTCTTCTCCTCTTCTCTCCTCCTCTCTTCTCTTCTCTCTTCTCTTCTCCTCTATTCTCTCTCTCTCTCTCTCTCATTGGGGATCTAACTCATGACTGGACGCTACTATTTTCTTTTGCATTTTACAGTTTAAATTTTCAGATTAAGGATGCTCAACTGATGGAGCAAGAGCAAATACTTCAAAATTTGGAAAACAGCAAAATTGGAAACTTTTGGTCCTAAGCATTTTGAATAAAGGATACTCAACTTGTGCAAATAGTTGTAGTCAGTATTCTCATTACCTAAATTAACATTTTCCTTTTTCATGTATGTGCTTGTTTGTATTTTTTGATACATTTTCGAATGTCACACATCATGTGACATTGCACCCTAATATTTTGCATGCCTTTCTCATGACAAGCACATTCTTTTTTTTTTTAAATCTATAATACAATTATTGCGTGTAAGAAAATTAACAATTCTGTAATATCAACAAATAGCCAGCCCTATTCAGATTTCTTAATTATCTCTTGGGCCTCTTTTAGAAAGGTGGTTTTTTTCCTTTTTTTTTTTTTTTTCTTTTCTTTTTTGGTACTGGGGATTGAACTCACGACCTTGCACTTGCAAAACAGGTGCTTACGCCACTGAACTAAATCCCCAGCCCCTCCATTTTGGTTTTTGGAATGGAGTACCTGTCATTCACATACAGCATTTGGTTGTCTTTTTTTTGATACCAGGGATCAAATTCATGACCTGGAGCTTGCCAGGCAGGTGCTTATACTGCTGAGCTAAATCCCTGGCCAATCGTTTCTCTTCTTTTAGAAACACCCATATATCTTTATTTACTTGCTGCCAACTTCTTTTGAAGAGACCAGTTATTTTTCTTATAGAATATCAGGCATTTCTGGATATCCAGTTCTGTTTCCTCGTAGTGTCTTTACTTGCTTTTCTATCCTTTGTATTTTTTATAAACCAGAAATTAAATCTAAATGTCCAATTAGATTCTAATTAAACATTTTCTGACAAGCTCACATCACAACAGGAGGCCCATAATGTTCCATTTCTGATGGTTCTCAATTTGATTACTAGGTTAAGGAGGTCGTTAGCAAATCATTGTAAAGGTACATTCGTCATTTAGCATTTAGTATGTACTCATAGTGTTGCTCTTGTACTGTAATCTGTGATATTCCCTTAATAATCTTTCTTTTAGGGATTTTAGCATTCATGATGCTCCTTGCCTGATAATTTCAGTAGAGATTGCTGATGGTAGAAGATTCCCTTTCCCAGTTCTGTGATTTAGTAGCTGTCTTTTCCCCTATACCTCCAGTAAGGGTTTTCTGTCATCAACTTGGTGAATGAGCTATGCCATACCTAAAATGATAGTATAATATTCTTACTAAAAAGATAGGTAATGGTAATTTCCTGCTCACTTTTGAAGGTTGAAAATGTTTGTTGTTGCTTTCTCATCTTTCAGTTACCAACCTTTGGACTTTTTTTTTCCTTTTTGGTGTTAAAATTTTTATCAGTGACTCTATCTTGAAATTGGCTTCTGTGTCCTTCTGAGCCTTCTCTAATATTAGTCTTTTGTTGCTTCCTCACTTTTAAGACAAGCTAGATTTACTGTATACTTTTCCTACCACAGATTTGGATTCAGTACTGTTTCTCAGCAGTCCTAGTTTCTGGTAGGAATGTCTTTAAAAATCGCAGTCTTTCTCCTGGAATATATGCGTTTAGGAGAGGAGTAAGTGACATCTTATACTTCTGGAGTGGTGTACACAAGTAAAATAGCCAAAGGACAGTTTTTCAAAGCAGTACACTAAATTGTCAAGTGGTATAATGGCAGGCTTTAAAAGGCCACCTGAAGGCATTGGATTTTATCAAATAAAACAGATATGTAAGTAAAATGAGTAGGCAAATAAAAAAGATGAGTATTAAGGCAAAGGAGAGGACATTCTTGCTAGGAAATAGATGTGTTTATGGAAATAAAGCAAGATGGGCAGGTGCCTATATAGCAAACAGAGTATCTTTACTTTAGGAAAGAACCCCAGTAAGTAAATATAAGGCCATGGAATGATTGTAAGGAGGCTGGAGGCCTTGTTTTTCATTGTTGGCAGTATATTTGCACAGTAGTGTATAATCATCATAACCCCAATATGCTAAAAGTGTCATACTGGTTAGATTTATTTTCCAGAGACAGCAGTATCAAGACAGTCTGTATTTTTGGACATGTTAATTGTACTTCTGTTTTCTTGTTTTTAAAACAGGATATCTGTAATAAAGGTACCTACCTCTTCAGAGTTACTGTGAGGATTAACAGTTAATATGTAGTAACTGCATAGTGCTTGGTATGTAGTGAGCACATACAGCTGTTTTTATTTTCTCCAAACAACAGTAGAACCTTTGCTATACATTGTATACAGGTATACAATTTTACAATTTTATAACTTACCTTTTTGATGTGCCTTTTTACAAAATTATAAACGACCATCTTAACCACTTGTAAGTATTAAAGTACTATTAAATAGTGTTAAATATATTTACATTTTGAAAGCTATCTCTAGAACTTATTCTTACATGACCAAAACACTACATTCATTAAACAACAACTTTGTATCCTTTCCTACTCCCTAGTAATCACCATTTCGTTGTCTTTATTTGTGACTTTGATTGCTTCAATTTCCTTATAAAAGTGTAATCGCACAGTATTTGTCTTGTTGTGACTGGCGTATTTAGCTGAATTTAATGCTGTTAAGGTTAATTCATTTGTGGTATATGGCAAGATTGCCTTTTTTATGACTACAAAATATTTCAGTACACTTCAGATACCGTTTATCTTTCTTTATGGTTATAGCTGGATTTCTCCCTAAAGCCATATGCAGTCAGAGGTGGGCTTTTTCACAGGTGGTGTGTGGTTACTACATCAGTCCACTGGTTGGTTTGGCACTGCTCTAATCCCCCATGGTGGCTGAGATACAGTATAAAAGGGGCAGAAGGACACTGTTATAGTCCCTTTCTTTCTACTTCCTGCCCCGTCATGGGCTGTTTCTCCTCTGCGATGTGTGTCTGCCATACCACTCTTCTTGGAGCCAGCCATTATGGACTGAAACCTCCACAGACTGAGCTAAATAAATCTTTCTTACCTTAACTTGTGGATGTTGGATATTTTGTCCCAACAGTGAGAAGAGAAACTAAGACAATGTATACTGCTGCTCTGGCTAGCACTTCAGTACAGTAGTAAATGGAAGTGGTGAGAACCAGGATCCTTGTCTTATTCCTGTTCTGAAAGGAAACGCTTTCAGTCTTTACCACTGAGGCTATTCTTGCATGATCTTTATGTTGAGATAGTTTCCTTCTGTTCCTAGTTTGTTGAGTGTCTGTCTTTAAAGGAATGTTTAATCTTGTTATGCTTTTTCTCCAGCTTACAACCCCAGTGAGTGTCTTTATTCTGAGATAGTGTTGATATGAAGTGTTTCTCTGTTACTTGAGTCCTCCTGTTTTAATTTGTAAAATACAATATACAAAAGACATGTTTCTTTCAAATTTTTAATTGATAAGTAATGCACATTTTTATAGAGTAAATGATTATTTCAGTATCTTTATATAGTGTGTAGTGACCAACTAGCTTAGCTATCACCTCAGATATTTGTCATTTCTTTTGTAACATTCAAAATCTCTTCAGGCTGGGGATATAGCTCAGCAGCACAGCACCTGCCTGGCAAGTGTGAGGTCCAGAGTTTGATTCCCAGTACCAAAAAGAAAAAATTCTCTCTTTTACCTAATTTGAAACAATGATAAGTTATTGTTAACTGTATTCACTCTACTGTGCTATAGAGCACTAGAATTGTTTGCATTACCTTTGAATTTGTACCTATTAACCAGCCTCTCTCTTCCTGTTTTTCTCCCCGCATTTCCTTAGTCTTAATGTCCTCTAGATCAGCAGTCTCCAAGCTTCTTGGCACCAGGGACAGTGTTTCCACAGTTTGGGGAGGGGCAGTTGGTTTTGGGAGGATTCAGGTACATTACATGATTGTGTACTTATTTCTATTATTACACTGTATATAATGAAATAGTTTTTATTTTATGAAAAATGAAACAAAATTTCGTATCAAATTAGATATAACAATAGTTATTTAATTGTGTGTTGTGATCTTCCGACTAGTTACTCAGAGTACAAGATGTGGACTAAAAAGATTCTTACAAAAAAGAAACAGATAACAAAAAACTTTTAACGAACTAGGATAAATTAGTAATATAAATGAAACCAGCTAACATAAATATTGAAATATTTTTACAGCAGTGGAATTTGTATTTTGGGGAAGTATCTGGACTTCTCTATACTATCCTGTTTATCTCTTGCTCTGTGTATGTGTGTGTACAATGTTTCTGATGTAAGAGAAACCATGTGATATTTGGGGTTTTGTGTCTGACTTATTTCACTTAATATTATTTTCTCAAGTTGTGTCTGCTTACCTAAGAATGCCTTAAGTTTATCTTTATGGTCCATTGTGTTTATTTATACATAGTCGTTGTGTATAAATATTACATTCTCCTTATCCGTTCATCTGTTGATGGATATATACACAGAGTCTAAGATCTAGCTGTTATAAATTGCACTGCTATAATTGTACATTATATATTGTGGTGATTTTTAACTCTTTTGGAAAGATGCATAGAAGAGGGATAACTGGATCAAATAGAATTTCTACTTCTAGTTTTTTGAGGACTCTCCATGCTGATTTCCATAGTGGATAATGAATAATTGTACAATTGTACAATAATGAAGAATCAGTGGGAACCCTGAGCTGGTCTTCTTGCAACTGGATGGGTGCCATCTGCGGGCGATGAGAGATAGTGACATCCAAAGTGTGTTGCTTATGTCTAGTCTGCAGTGCTGTATAGTTGCTGTTACTGCAGAAAATCGTGTTTCACAAAGGTAGGAAATTGGAAATGGAAGTAGGCTTTCCATTGCTTTTGTGGCATTTTCAGAATGTTTTTTCCTTGTTTAACCCAGAATGTATGGAGATTTGAAGTTGTCTGTCACCAGCCTTTATGATCCCCAGCATTTGGTCCTCTTCTAGTATGGACAAAATCATTTCACTTGGCCTATTCACAGATGGGTCGTGGCTCCATTCATTCCCACTTTGTGGGTCTTACGTGATTGGGAAGTGAAACTCAAACTCTTCAAAGTTGAGACAGGTGATTGTGCACCTGCTAGGAAAAAGAAGGCCCTGGCTCAGTCTTTATTTTTCAAAGTCTGGTAATATTTGAAACGTCAGAAAATCTCAGCATTCATCTTTGAATGCATCCATTTCATCTGTCAACTTGAACACAGTTGTTATTTTGCCCTGAAGTTACAGATTGAGTTCACTGAGCAGGTCGAATAGGTAACATCAGTAAGCAAGTTTTGCCACCCATTCTGTCACTGAAGTGTGCTGCCAGTGGTAACTGCTTTTCTAAAAGAGATGTCTGCAGTGGTTCTTGTAACTCAAGAACGCTGGCCAGTGGCCTGCCTTTAGAAAGCTTTTTCATTTGTGTAAGAGAAGACGTGTGCTTTGCATCCATCTCCTCATGGAAGTACACAAACAGATGTGAATTTAGAGCATGTACTTTAATGTGATTGATACCTTTAATCACATTCTGCAAAACATCATCAAGTTCAGGTGACAGTTTCAGGTGGGGCCAACATTTCTTCATAAATGACACGGGTGTATAGAGTGAACTGTTTGACCTGATTAGTGAAACCAGAAAGCTGACCAGTCACAATATCCACTGTGTCTATGTGCATGCCTATGTAACATGACCAATTTGGTTTTCCTAATAGGTAATCATTCAGAGAGTTGAGTAGTTCTATGGCTCTGGTGTTGTCCGGCAACAAAACTGCACACATATCCTGATGTGCATCTTCCTGAAAAATGTGACAGAAACAAGCATTCTTCGCATGTCAACATCAGTAGATCCCTCAGCCTGGATGACTACCATTGTGACTCATTGATCCTTTCTAAAAGTTGTATCTCAATATCTTCTGCTGTTTCATCAGTTTGACTAGGTATAGTGCTAGCTGAGAGGGGCATGTGCCACCCTTTGAACCTTTAAAAAGTTTAGGATAGATGTCCTTAACATCAAATATGACCAGCTTTTCACCAATAGTAAAAGGCATTTTAGCTTTGACAGTGCACTTAAACACTAAGAATATATTCTCAGTGGTGGCACATTTGTGTAAGTGGTAATCTTCAGTAATTCCATCTATTCTTCATGTTAACATTTTTTTCTTTTGAAAAACTCCAGAGGCTTGTCTTTTAATGAAGGATGCGTGGTTTGGTTTCCATGTGGTGAATCAGCTTTGAAGGTTTCATAGCTTTGTTGAATAGCTGATCACCACACTCAGTATTCTACAAACTGGGCTTGGAGAATATGAATCACCTGTTGCAGAGAACTGGTTATTTAAGTAGCACTCTTAGGTATTTTCTTTTAAATTTAGCTTTCTTTTTGTTAGCAATCTTAGAATTGTCTGCTGTCACTTTCCTTGTTGGATCTTTTTACTTTTTCAAAGAGTTTCTCCAGTGGTACTTGGTGTTGTGGTTTGTATCTGGATGTTTCCCCAAAGCCTCATTCGGTCATGATGGGATGGGCCTTTCAAAGGTGGCTGAATCTAGTGTTTATGATTGGTTCATTTTCTAGTGCTAGGATTGGTGGTGTGAGTGCTGTACCCATTCTGGAGTGGGTAGCCTGCATAACGTGTAAGGGATAGAAAGAGGCTTGCTCCTCTCCTTTGCTTTTGGTTTCTGCTGCAGTCACCATGAACTATTACTCCTGGGCCACACCTTGACTTGGATCCAGCTAAGTATGGACTGAAACCTCCACAACTGTAAGCTAAATAAACCTGTTCTTCATTTTGGGCATCAGTTATTTTGTCTTAGCAATGAGAGAAAAGTATCCAAGGCACTTGGTTTTTAGTCATTTTGGCTAGGTGGGCTTGCTAAAACTGTTTCTGAGACAAGTGCACAACACAGGGCAGAGGCATGGGCAGAAGTGTTAAGTAAAATAATGAGTGGGCTACACTAAGCTAAAATAAGTCTTGGATTCTGACTTAAAGCAGAAGTATGTGTCATTTGGTACAAAAAAGACTACTGGCATTCATTGGTAGGCTATTTGACATGAGTCTGATTTATTATGATCTTTGAGCAGTCAAACGTCTTTGCTAATGTTCATCTATATTGGCAGCTGCTCCTCAGTGCTTACACCACTGTTTCAGCTTCACTTTAGATCATCAGGCATTTGATTCTCATAAAAAGCACACAACCTAGATCCCTGCAAGTACATAGTAGCATTTTTGATCTTAACAGAATCTTTATCTTTATTTTATTTTAAAGGGGGTAAAATTAAACACAACAAAACGGGACATAAGAAAGCATAAATTTGAAAGCTAGACAACAGGAGATCTTCACTATGTGTCACATTGTCTCTTGTTTTCTTCCAAATGGTTGTCCATATCTTTGCATATGGGGAGCTCATACTAAACAACATAGCCAATCTTTCACAAGATGTTCAGTTCACTGGCTCCCACTTGCTAAGCTGGGGGGGGGGAGGCACACATGTCATGGGATGGGGGAATGGGGGACAGGACGACATGAGATGTTTGGTTCTCAGCCCATGGGCCAGCAGCCTCACAGCCACCCCCCAGAGAGGGGAGGAGCTTCTTGTTCTCTTGGTACCCCAAGTGGCCACATGGTGCAGGTTCCGAGGCGCCAGGGTCTCTCTCCTGCGGGCTGCCTTATGTGCCACTGATGCGTCTGGAGGCAGAGCTTAGGAGTGATAGGGAGTGACTATAAATACAGATGAAGCTTTGCTGGCTTGCCTGCCACCCAACCCTTGCTGCACAGTCTAGTCCCTGGGGGTTGGGGACCCCTACTCTGGACCTGTGTTGTTGGAAATGATGAACTTCCTCTTTTTAGGCTTGATAATGCTATTCCAATGTGCATATATACCATGTTTTGTTTATTCATTTATTCATTTATCTGTTCTTGAACACTTAGTTTGAGCCTTCATCTTGGTAATTTATGAATTGTGCTGTAATAAATATGAAAGGGTCATACATACTAATTTCCCTTCTTTTGGTTTCATTTCCAGTAATAAGACTGTCGGATCATATGGTAATTCAATTTTTTAGTTTTTGAGGAATGTCCATAATGATTGTACTGACTTACATTTCCACCAGCAGGTTATAGGCATTCCCTTTTCTGTACATTTTCATTCCTTTGTCTTTTTGATAGCTATCCTAAGTGTGAGAAAATGACCTAGAGATCTCCTTTAAGGGTACTACTCTAGACTTTTTTTTTTTTTTTTGGCACTGGAGATTGATCTCAACTTTTTCACTGAGCTATATCCCCAGCCTCCCACTAGCTTGTCTTCCTGTTTTGAGACAGTGTCTTGGTGAGTTGCCAGGCTGGGCTCAAAGTTTGTGATCCTCCTACCTCAGCCTTCCAGAGTGCTGAGATTACAGGTGTGCTCCACCATGCCTGGCCCAGGCCTCATTTAGAGGTTCCACTACCTCCTGCTAGCACCTCCCTGGGAACCAAGCCACTACTGTGTACAGTCCTGTGGGAAATATTCCAGATACAGACTGCAGCACCTTTTCTTTTGAGTTCTTCCTTGACCTATTGGTTGTTTAGGAGTGTATTCTTTAATTCTCCGTATTTATGGATTTCACTGCTTTGTTTCCAATTTACCTTTTTTAAAAACCTAAACATTGTATATTTATACATAAGACTTCATTGCATGTTCATACTTGATTAATTCCATTACTTATAATGACTGCATATAATTTTTGTGTAATTCAGTTATAATTTATCTAATCTTAATGTTTTGCAGTTATAGATAATGCTACAAAGAGTATTAAAATTGTCCCTGTATCCTTTGGTTAACTTTCTGTGTAGGTCAACATATGATATAAAGGTGAATGTCAGATTACTTGATAGTAAACAAGTATAATGATTTTGAATGTAAAGCTAGTAAGATAAAATAAAGCTAGTGCTTACTTCCAATATCTATTTTGAATTCTAAATATTGTAATGAGTGGTGTAAGATTATTATTATCATTATATATATATTTTTTGAGACAGGGCCTTGCTTTGTGGTACAGGCTGGCTTTGAACTCACTATGTAGCCTCGGCTGACCTTGAACTTGCAGTGGCCCTCCTGCCTCAACCTCCCAAGAGCTAGGATTAAAGGCACCATGCCGGGCCTGTAAGATTTTTGTTTTTTTACTTTTGACTTTTTAATGTAAACTAAACTTTTTAGTTGATTTCTTAACATTCTTCCTTTTTTCCTTTCTTTATTTAAAATTTTTTTAGACATTATTTCAAACACTATTATTTAAATAATTACTTAATAGTGTTTTAAAAATTTGGATTCCCAGCAATGCCAAAAAAATCAAAATCTTTTTACCAGAACAGCTGTACAGTGTTGGGAAAAGATTATATTCCTGTTTTTATCACCACATCATCACTGTCTTCATCAATGTGTCAGAAGATGTTTATTTACACAAATAGTTACATAGGTATGCTTGTAACGTTCTGCAATTTTGTGTTATGTTTTTACGCTTGGTTTTTAAAATTCAAATCTGTGTCAAAGTCTCTAGCTAGTCTTTGATTCCTCTGTACCCCACAGGGGTCAAAGACCTCCCAGCCCCAGCTGTTGGCATCACTTCCTTAGCTGCTTGCATAGAGATGAACATCTGACAATGATTAGTTGACTAACTGTATTTAATGAACCTTACTTTTGTATTCTGGGACTTCTTGGGTTATGGGTTTACCTGTAGCTATTTGATAAAACTTTATCACTCCTTGGTTTACCAAATAAAAATTCAAGTGACTCCTATATTATGTGCCAGGTACTGTCCTAAGTGTTAGAGATAAAACATAAGGGAAAGAGGGGTATGTTCCCTGTCCCACAGAGCCTACAGTCTGTTTGGGAGGCATGTATTACACATTGCAGGTAAGCAGGTAACTAAACAGTCTATTTTGATAAGTATGATGAAGGCAGGTAGTGACTGGGCCATGTGAAGAACTACAGATAAGAAGGGGAAACTGGCCGGCGATTTAGCTCAGTGGCATAAGCACCTGCCTGGCAAGTGTGAGGTCATGAGTTTGATCTCTGGCACCAAAAAAAGGGGAGGGGGCAAATGTCTCATCTGAAGTACTCACCCTTAGCTCTAATGTTAAGGGGTATGAGGAGAGGAAGATAACTAGGATCATTGCAAGTTTCTTATATGTGGTATATATATGTTACTAACATTCACCAAGATGAGAGTACAGCGAGGGAACTAGGTTCCCTTGGGGTGGACTGTGATCCCACATTTTAACACTTGTACTGTGTACTTACTAAAGCATGTTTGTGGCATTTCTGAAAGTCCCCTTTAAACTATGTTGTATGGAGCTGATAAAGAGAAAGGGGGAGATTGGGTGATAATATAAGTGAGAGGTACATTTAGAATTAAGTCTCTAACCTTTGTTTCTTTCCTCCAGGAATGAAAAGGAACTCTTTTTGTGTTCAGCACCTGTCTACCAGCATGCTAGGTTCTTCACATTCACTTTTTTTAGGTTCTTTATTTGTTAGTATATGTTTTCAACACATAATAAGTGCATTCATTTTGGGGAAGTAATCCATATACAAATTATATCTTAATTATTTTTAGCTCTTCTTCCCCTCCCCAGCCTTCTGAACCTTGCCTTCATGTTCATTTGTATAATCCTATGAAGATGGTATTATTAAGTACTTCTTTATTGCTCTGGGCAGTAAAAATATTTGTATATAGACAAGTACTGTTCCGAGTGGCGGTGCTGAAAAATCTTTTTCCTTTTCAAACCCTCGAGTTTCCCTGTCTGTTATTAACTTGACAATAGGAATTGGTTTGTACAATCCTTGCAGTACTGGAGAGACAAGATGGACTCCTCTTGAGGTTGGACATAGTCTAAAGCTAGAAGAAAAAGATTTTCAGTCTTGCAAGCTGATTTTATATCTCCATTTTGGTGCTAGAAGGAGCTGAGCTCGTAGGCAAAATTGCTAGCTGTTAGGCAGAATTCTGTTTCTGAATTTACATTTCCTTGCTTGCTCAAGGCTTATTTATAGAAAATTTGCCTTTGTTTGAAGGCCTAGCTGAAATACTTGTCTTTCCCGACTGTCTGATACTCTGAACTTGGTCTCTTGAGACCTTAGGACATTGTGTTCTGTTCTTCTAGTACGTATCACAGTTTACAGGGATTTTTCTACAAATGTGTAAATCTTATCCCATATTCAGTTTCCCCTACCAAATACCATAAAATATTTTAAATTATTTTTGTTTGTAAAAGAACTATACTTGTGTATCTATAGGTTCCTGAAAACAACTATAGTTAACCTGTAGCTAGATATATTTTCTAAAAATTTTCTGTTTGTTTTATGATATATATGTGTGTATATATATATATATAGTCGTCTGAAACTAGGGGTGTAGATAAGTGGTAGAGCATGCACGTAGAAAGCTTTGAGTTCATTCCTCAACACCAAAATACATACATATCTAATAAAATGTATGAATTGAAATTTAAGTAATTTTAGGAGAGTTCATACCTTTATTTCGTTGGAACAAGTTATGCATTAATCAGAACCTCTAACCGACATGCAAATAGACTAGATATATATTTGAGATATACTGAACCTCATAATGCTGCCTGGACTTACTTACGAATACAGTTGACCCTATGTATCTATGAGTGTGCATCCACAGATTGAACCAAGTCAATAGTAGTTGAGGAATATTCTAGAAAGTTCTAAAAAGCAAAATGTGAACTTGTGCTATTTTTGAATCTGCTTGAATGACATGAAGTGTAGGTATACCTTGATACAGCCTCTTTCCATTTCATAGATCATATGCATACAGCACTCAGGTTTGCACACATTATTTGCCTTGTGTCTTGTTATATATCATGCAGTTAGGGCCATGATGATTATGTCTGTACTGAACATGTGCAGCCCTTTTCTGTCTTATTATTTCTTAAACAGTAGCATCTAGTTATGTAGCATTTTTTAAAAAGGGTATTACAAGTAATTGCTAAGACAAAATACCTGACACCCAAAATTAAGGAAAGGAGGTGTATTTAGTTCACAGTTTGTGGAGGTTTCAGTCCATAATCAGCTGACTCCAAGGCAGGTTGTAATGGCACAGTGGGTAACAGTTCAAGGCAGCAGAAGACAGCAAAAGCAATAAGAGCAAAGGAGCATGGGGATAAGCCTCATCTTTTCTCCCTGATATTGTAAGCAGACTACCAGCCCCTCAAGGCTGGTGCAGTACTCATACCACCTCTATGCTCTCCTCTTGACGGGCTGAGGATGTTTATTAAGTAAGGACCCAGCTCTTTGCTGAGTCCCTTAAACTCTTAAACTTCTCAGGTTGATACAGTGTATTAACTATTACAGTAATCTTAGAGATGATTTAAAGTAAATGTGAAGATGTGCTTAGATTTTGGCAAATACTGTGTCATTTTATAAGGGACTTCAGTATCAACAGATTTTGGTATCTGTGGAACTGTTGCGGAACCATCCCCAAATACCAAGAGATGACTGTATTATAAGATACAGGTTCTTATAAAAATCATTTGGACAGTGTTGTTAACTTTGTTTTAGCGGCCTACTTACCTGCAAGTTCTGTGGACTGTGGTTCAAATATCAGTTCAGTTTTCAAAGCTTTCTCAATACTATTCAAATCTGTCCTAGTGCAGAAGCAAAAATTGGGTCTATTAGTTCTGTTCTCACAAGCATCAGAACAATCTCCTGGGGACATTTGGATTTCTTGAAATTTTCTGGCTTCTTGGAAATCCTTGTTTTGGTCCTTTAGCTAGAAACCTCTGGTTTTATTTGCTACACCTTTTCTGTGACTAAACCCATCTCTGATTGAACCTAAGTTTTCATAGTTCAACAGCTAGGGAAGGATTGACACATTGAAAATATGTATATAGGTGCATCATCTTTTCAAACTGAAAATTTAAATTGTTTCTAAATATAATTGAAAGCTGGGAGTATAGCTCAGTGGTTGAATTGTTGGTTGCATTTGTAAGGCCCTGGGTTCTATAGCCAATTATTAACTAGTTAATTAATTTTGCAGTGGTGAATATCAAATCCAGGACTTCACATATGGTAAGCAAGTACTGTACCACTGAGCTACAATGAATACACATAACAGTTTTTTTTTCCTATTTTGTGGTGAAGGAAGTTAAGCAAACTCAAGGTTTTTGCCCCCAGCTAATAAGTGACCAAGAAAAAGATAAAAATCGAACTTCAAAGTCTATGATTTTAACTATGTTCAGCTTTCATTTTGAAATTGAGTATATGTTAGAAAGGCATGCAGATTTGGGGTTGCCCTATTTATGGATTGTGAGTTGTGCATAGTAAAATGTAGGCAGTGGTTTCTTTTCCTATAATATTAAAAAATTGAAGATACTTACTTTTTGTAACATTTTAAATGCTTCTTTTACCTTCTTTGATGGTTTCTGCAGTTACTGTTTTAAATTTAAATTGATCTATAAACTTCTGTGTTCTCTAAATAAATGAGTCAGTTGCAGTAGGAGCAGAGAGGAAAAGAACATGGTTATGAAGTGAACCTACCTTTTTTATTATTTTTTTATTTTATGGAAAAGTAAAATTTCATAACAGAATAATGGGAGACTAACAATAGTTAATACATTACATGTTGTTATCTTTAAAGTAGTTACTCAGAGTATAAAAATTTCCCCAAATCGATAATGGCACAAACCTTCCTTTTTACTGAACTGAAAGACACTGATACTGTAACTGACTTGATTTTTTTTCCCATTTCCCTACTGTCCTTTTCCCTTTCACCCATCGTAGTTCCTTTTTCCTTTTGAACAATTTTTTTCCCATTTTACAGTATTTATCATACATTTAGACCTTATTTGCTCTTTTAGTGTCTTACACCAGGGAAAGTATATGATGTTTATACATGTGAGTCTGGTTTATTTCACTTATGAGTATGGTCTCAAATTGCATCCATTTACCTATAAACGTTCCATTCCTCTTTATGGCTGAGTAGTACTTCATTGTATAAAAATACCATATCTTTTTAATGCATTTCTCAGTTGATGGGCATTTGGGTTATTTCTAAGACTTAGCTATTACCAATTGTGCTGCTATAATCATGGGTGCATGTATATCGCTGTAGTATGATGTTTTTAATTCTCCTGGGAAGTTATGCAGAAGGGAAGTAGCTGGGTGAAATGGGACCTCTAATCCTAGTTTTTTTGAGGAATCTCCACACTGATTTCTACAGTGATTGCACCAGACTACTTTCTTTCTTTTTTATTTTAAAGAGAATAAAACAAAAGAGGGCAGAACAAAGCAGATCAAAACAACATAAGTAACACAGCACTTTGCAATAAGACAACCGGACATTAACAGTAGCTATCAAAATATATCTTTCTCTGCTATAGTTGAGCATAGTTTCAAATACAATAATATCAAACATAACAAAATAGTATAAAACCATTCAAAAGAATGAAAGAATTATAGAACATTCTGAACCGAATGACAAGAGAATGATCAATGTCTACTATAATATCTCATTTTCCATAAAAAATTTGTTTATACTATCACATATATTAAAATCCCAATAAGACACAACATGGGAATAGAAGAATAGAAGCATAGTAGGACTTCTAAGCAAGACGATATTAAATCAGCAATAGCTGTCATAATGTTTTGTTTTCTTCAAAAAAGCTGTTCATACCATCACACATAATAAAGTCAAACAAAACAGAATAAAACCATTCCAACTGATGAATGAAAACTTTGAAAGGCTTCTAAGCTATGAAATGGGAAGTCATGATTACCGTAAAATCTTACATACTCTTATCAACTCTCATACTAGGGAGACTATATGGTATTTACACATGTGAGTTTGGTTTATTTCGCTTATAAGTATGGTGTCGAGTTGTGTCCATTTATTTATAAATACCTCAATGTGATGATTCTTTATAGCTGAGTAGTACTCCATTGTATAAAAATGCCACAATTTTTTTATCCATTCCTCAGTTGATGGGCACTTAGGTTGTTTCCAAGATCTGGCTATTACAAATTGTGCTGCTATAAACATGGGTGCACATATAGCACCGTGGTATGATGTTTTCAGATCTTCTGGGAATATGCCTAGAAGTGGAATAGCTGGGTCAAATGGGACTTCCAGACCCAGCTTTTTGAGGAATCTCCAGACTGACCTCCACAGTGGTTGCACCAGTCTACATTCCCACCAACAGTGCAGAAGAGTTCCTTTTTCCCCACAGCCTCTCCAGCATTTGTTGTTGGTAGTTTTTTTTAATGCTGGCCATTCTTTCTGGAGTGAGATGGAATCTCAGTGTGGTTTTAATTTGCATTTCTCTCATGACTAATGATGATGAACATTTTTTCATGTATTTGTTTGCCATTCGTATTTCTTCATCTGAGAACTGTATATTCATTTCAGATGCCCATTTTTGGATTGGGTCTTTGAATTTCGAGGGTCTGATTTTTTTTAATTCTTTATAAGTCTAGACAGAAGTCCTTTGTCTGAGGCACAGTCCATTAAGATTTTTTGCCAGTTTGTGGGTTTTCTTTTCACTCTGCTGGAAATCTCTTTCAACACGCAGAAACTCTTTAATAAGATGTGGTCCCAGTTATTGATTCTGGGAAGTGTTTCTCGTGCGATTTGATTCCTGTTCATGAATTCTCTACCTACCCCTATGTCTTCGAGATTTTTACCTACTTTGTCTTCCAAAAGATTTAGTGTTTCTGTTTTAATATTTAGATCTCTGATCCATTTAGATTTTAGTGTCGTACATGGTGATAGGCATGGGTCTAGTTTTAGTCTTCTGCATATGGATAGCCAGTTTTTCCAGCACCATTTGTTCAAGAGACACTCATTCTTCCAGCGAGCATGTTTGGCCCCTTTATCAAAGATAAGGTGGTTGAGTGTGGTTGTGGTTGTATCTTCCAATCTATTCCATTGATCTTCAGGTCTTTTTATTCCAGTACCGTGTTGATTTTATTACAGTAGCTTTGTAGTATAATTTCAACTCGGGGATTGTGATGCCTCCTGCCTTGCCTTTGCTGCTTAGAATTGCCTTTGCTATTCTAAGTCTCTCCTGGTTCCAGATGAATTTTAGGAGTGACTTCTCTAGATCTGTGAGGTATGTTAGTGGTATTTTGATTGGGATTGTGTTGAATCTGTATAACAATTTTGGGAGAATGGCCATTTTCACAATGTTTATTCTTCCTATCCATGAACAAGGGATGTCTTTCCATTTTCTGAGGTCCTCTTTGATTTCCTTTTTCAGGGTATTATAATTTTTCCTGTATAGCTCTTTTACTTCTTTCGTGAGATTATTTCCTAAGTATTTCATTTTTTTGGATGCTAGTGGGAAGGGTGTGGCTTCTCTTATTTCTTTCTCATTATTTTTGTTGTTAGTGTATAGGAATGTTACTGATTTTTGAGTATTGACTTTGTATCCAGCTACCTTGCTGAATTTATTATATGTGGCAGTCTTTCACTGGAGTTTTGGGGGTCTTCTATGTAAGGTATCATGTCATCTGCAAATAATGATAATTTAACTTCCTCTTTTCCTATCTTTGCTCCTTTTATTTCTCTCTCTTCTCTAATTGCTCTGGCTAGTATTTCCAGTACTATGTTGAACAGGAGCTTGTCTTTTGCTTGATTTTAAGATAAAGGCTTTCAGCTTTTGGCCATTTAATATGATGCTGGCTGTTGGTTTGTCATAGATGGCCTTTATCATATTGAAGTAAAGACCATCTATTCTGATTCTCTGTAAGGTTCTTATCATGAATGAGTGTTGGAACTTATCAAAAACTTTTTCTGCATCTATAGAGATGATCATGTGGTTCTTTCTTTTGGCTCTGTTGATACAGTGGAGTACATTTATTGATTTACGTATGTTGAACCATCCCTGCATTCCTGGGATGAATCCCACTTGGTCGTGGTATATAATCTTCTTGATGATTTGCTGCATCCTGTTTGCCAATATTTTATTGAGAATTTTTGCATCTATGTTCATTAGGGAGATTGGCCTATAGTTCTCTTTTTCAGTTGGGTCTTTCTCAGGTTTTGGTACTAGAGTAATATTTGCTTACCGGAATGACTTAGGAAGAATTCCTTCCCTTTCAATTTCATTGAAGAATTTGAGGAGTGTTGGAATTAAGCCTTTGCATTTCTTGTAGAATTCCACAGTGAATCCGTCTGGGCCTGGGCTCTTCTTTGTTGGCAAGGACTTAATTACATTTTCAGTTTCATTAATAGAAATTGGGTTATTGAGCAGTTTTACATCTTCCTGATCCAGCTCTGGTAGTTCATATGTATCTAGGAATCTATGTCTTCTGTGTTATCGAACCTATAAGAGTAGAAATTTCGAAATAGGTGTTGATGATCTTCTGTATTTCTACCGAGTCTGTAGTAATTTCACCTTTTTCATTCCTTATTGCATGAATTTGAGGTTTTTGTTTCCTTTTTTTAATAAGGTTGTCTAGGGGCTTATCAATTTTATTTATTCTTTCAGAGAACCAACTCTTTGATTCATTGATTCTTTGTGTTGTTTTGTTAGTCTCTATTGCTTTAATTTCTTCTCTGATCTTTTAATTTCCTCCCTTCTTTTGACTTTGGGCTTGGCTTGCTCTTCTTTTTCTAGATGTTTCAGTTGTAGCATCAGGTTGTTTATTTGTGTTCGTTCTGTCTTCCTGATGTGGGAACTCAGTGCAATAAATTTTCCTCTGAGGACTGCTTTCATTGCATTTCAAAAAATCCGGTAAGTTGTGTTTGTATTTTTGTTTGCTTGTAGATATTGTTTAATTTCTTCTTCAATTTCCTCCGTAACCCACTGATTGCTCAAGAATGTATTACTCAGTTTCCGTGTGTTTGTTGGGTTTTTGCAGTTGCTTTTATTGTTAATTTCTAGTTTCATGGTAGTATGATTCAGTAACATGCATGAGATTATTTTAGTTCTTTTGCATTTACTTAAATATGTTCTGTGGTCTAGTATATGGTCTGTTTTAGAGCGTGTCCCATGTACTGCTGAGAAGAAGGTATATTCTCATGTTGTTGCGTGGAACACACTGTATACGTCTATCAAGTCCATTTGTTCACAGGTATGATTCAGTTGTTATTTCTTTGCTGATTTTCTGTCTAGTTGGTCTGTCCCTTTGTGTCAATGGCGTGTTAAAGTCTCCTGTTATAATTGGTGTTATTGCTTATTTGATTTTTCATTTCTGTTGATATTTGCTCTGTATAGCTGGGTGCTCTGGAATTTGGTGCATGTATATTTAAGATTGTTATCTTTTTCTCTTGAAGTTTTCCCCTAACTAGTACGTAGTGACCTTCTTTATCTCTTTGACTCATTCTTGGTTTGAAGTTCAAATTGTCTGCGAACAGGATAGCTACTCCCACTTTTTATTGGTTTCCTGTTTCATAAAGTACTGTTTTCCATCCTTTGACTTTCAGTCTATGGGTTTCCTTTTGGGTTAGATGGGTTTCTTGTAGACAGCATATGGTTGGATGTTGTTTCTTGATCCATTCTGGCAGTCTGTTTCTTTTGATTGGTGAGTTGAGACCATTTACATTAATGGTTATAAGTGTTATATACTGGTTTATTGTTGACATGTTATCTTTCTGCTGTTGTGTCTTTAGCTTTCCATTCTGTTTAATTGTCTGTCTTGCTTGGTGATTTTATCCTATGTGTATCTAGAATGTCTTTCAGTATTCTTTCTAGGTTTGGCTTGGTGTTCATGAAGTTTTTCAACTGTTTTTTGTCATTGAAGTATCTTATTTCTCCATCCAATTTGAAGGACAGTTTTGCAGGGTTCGTCAGTCTAGGTTGGAAGTGGTTTTCCTTTAGGATCTGAAATACTTCACTCTTGCTCTTCTTGACTTTATTGTTTGTGTTGAGAAGTGTGCTGTGATTCTGATAGGTTTTCCTTTATAGGTGATCTGTCTTTTCTTTCTAACAGGTTTTAGTATTCTGTTCTTATGGTGGGTTTCTGGGATGCTGATTATTATTGTCTGGGTGTAGTTTTATTTTGGTTATGGCTATTTGGAGTTCTGTATGCTTCAGTAATCCAAATGTCAGTTTCCATTCTCATGTTTGGGAAGTTTTCAGCTATTATTTCTGTAAGTATCCTCTTGATATCATTTGGGCTGTCCCCTTCTTTTTCATTTATCCCTATTAATCTTATGTTATTTTTCTTTGCATAATCTTGCAGCTGTTGAATTGTTACTTCCTGATTCTTTGTTATTTTTAAAAGATCTTTCCTTTTCTGTTCACTAGCTGCGATCTTATCTTTCAGGTCTGAAATTCTCTCTTCACTTTTGTTGAGGCGGTTTTGGCACCTTTCAGTAGAATTTTTCATTTCCTGTATATGTGTTTGAATTTGCTTTATCTATTCTGTTTGTTTCTTACAGTGTTCATTCAGGGATTCTCTCTGTTTTGTTCCTCTAGTTTTTTAGCTGTGTCTTCACTAGATGTGTTCACTATTTCTTTCACTGCTTTTATCATTTCTTGTTTTACCTGGGCAGTTATTTCTGATTTGAATTTCTCCATAGCTTCCCTGAGTTGCTTCTTTATTTCAGTTGATATCATTTCAGTCATTTGCGATGTATGGCTTGTATTTTCTTCTATGTACATGGCTCCTAGGCTTTCTTGGGATGGGTTGGAGATTTGAGCCTGCCTTTTTGTCTTTCCTTTTGTCATTTTCCTATATTTCCTTTCTTTGAGTGGTGTTCCAAAGCTTCCCCTGGGTATGTGGTGATTTACCTCCTGCACCCTCAGCTCCTGGAGCAGTCTGGTCTCCCCACAGGTTCTTGGCTCCCTGAATTGAAAGATGGAAGCTCGGCGTGGTGAACTGGGGCCTGTGGAAGCTTGGCCTGCAGTCCTGCGTCCTAGGGGTGTGAATATGACCTCAACTGCTGGGAGTGTTGGTGTTAAGCTCTCCCCAGGCCAGCCCAACCAGCCGAGAGTCCCCCTGCGTGGTCCTGCCTCCTGGACTGAAAGAAGACCACTGGGTGTGGTGCACTGAGGCTGTAGAACCTCTGGGCCTCAGTCCAGTGTCCCGGGTAGCTAGCTAGAAACTCAGTTGCCCGGAGCACAGGTCTCCAGCTCTCCCTGAGCCAGCGTGGGGGTACTGGGCCTCACCTCATGGGGTCCTAACTCCCCTGGAGGCTCTTGGCTCTCTAAATTTTGCACCAGACTACTTTCCCACCAACAGCTGAGAATGGTTCCTTTTTCCCTATAGCCCCACCAGCATTGATTGATTTCTTGATGGAGCCTACCTTTTTTTTTTTTTTAACTGTACCTTTGATTTTATTTTGAAGGGGACAAAATTAAACACAACAAAACAGAACAGAATGGGACATAAGAAAACATAAATTTCAAAGATTGATAACCAGAAATCTTCACTATCTGTCGTATTGTCTCTTGTTTTGTTCCAAGTGTTTGTCCATACCTTTCCATATGGGGAGCTCATTCTAAATAACATAGCCAGTCTTTTCACAAGATGTGTAGTTAACTGGCTCCCACTTGCGAAGGTGGAGGGGGACACAGGACAGGCGACAGGACGACATGAAATGTCTGATTCTCAGCGCGTGCACTAGCAGGATCACAGCCGCCCCCCTGAGAGGGAAGGAGTTCCTTATTCTGGCACTGAGTCAACTGCAAGGTGCAGGTCCTGACACGCCAGGGTCTCTCTCCTTCTGGCTGCTGAAAATCTGCCACACTCTCAGCCGTCTCCCAGAGAGGGGAGGAGCTCCTTGTTTTCCTGACACCCCGAGTCAGCCACATGGTGCAGGTCCCGATGCGCCAGAGTGTCTCTCCTGCGGGCTGCCGAAAGTCTGCCACACTCTCAGCCGCCCCCAGAGAGGGAAGGAGCTCCTTGTTTTCCTGGCACCCTGAGTCAACTGCATGGTACAGGTCCCAAGGCGCCAGGGTCTCTCCCCTGTAGGCCCCCTAAAGTCCGCCATACTCACCTACTATTTCTTTCTGATGAATTGACCATTCCATTTCCAAAGTTCTGAAATGGCCAGCAGACCACAGAAAGATTTCTTTTTAGGCTCCTATTTGAAACCAGCAGCTACAGCAATCTGCTGGCCTTGCTTCAGGGCCAGCCTACCTTTTTTAAAAGAAAGTTTCTAGAATCTTCACCCAACAATCAGATTTATACTTTGCCAGACAAGGTTTCATGACCACCAGTATCAAGGAGGCTGAGAATGTTTTTAGTTGAACCTATAGCAAGATCCTGCTGGTGCTGGTGAAAAGACTGGACAGTTTGCAGCCGTTTCCTGAAGATAGTAATGAAAAGAGTTTATGTTTCCATTTACAACTAGAAAAAAAAATCTATGTGTCTGAGCACATTCATTAATTTGTGTTTATTCCATTGTGTGTATTGAAGGCCTCTTCAGTGACAGCCACAGTGGTGTGTGTGGGTGTCAGTGGCTTCCACGGAATCATACTGTGGGCAGGGGCAGACCACATATATAGTGGTATGTACCATACGGTCCCAGGCATGTGGTAGACCTAGTCTAGTTCTACTAGGGAAACGTCTTCTGGCAAACCGTCTGGGTTTGTGTAAATGTACACTGATGTCTATACAACAAGGAAATAACCCAAAGGTTCATTTCTGAAAACACATCCCACAATTAAGCAGTGCGTGACTGTACTTGCTTTGTGCTAGATACCATGTTAACTGCTTTTGTATAAGTTATTTAGATTCTCATTTAATCTGCTATATTCTCATGGAGATATTAATTGCATATTCTAGTTGGTATTCTCATTTTGTAGGTGAGAATCCAAATGGGTGGTTATTATTGTTTCTTTGTTTTGAAAATAGAATTTTAGAGCTTATAATGTTATAATATATGTGACTGCTTGATCAAGCTGATGCTTCTACTTTCAAGTTTGATGGTAATGCTTTGAATGTAGTATACACAGAACACACTCACATACACTCATCCCCATATGTGCACACACAGTGATGTAATACTGGGTTAGAATCCTTGTCCTTTTGTTATGACAGATTGCGCATCTGTGCTTCAGTATTGTCATTCATAAAATGATAGTCATGCTATTTGTCTTATAGGGCATTTGTGAGGATTAAGTAAGAATGCAGAGATTCAGTAGTTGGTAATTGTTAAGTGTTGTTAGTGTTGTCTGTATTATTATGGTTTAACACTGACTTGTCTTTATACAGATGTGGTAATATTGAAAATACTTTTTCCTGTTTTAGTTGTTGGATCAAGCATCTCTTTGTTTTGCAGCAGAATCATTAATAGTTTTTGTACTAGATTTTTACAACACAGGTCGGGAAGAACTGATTTTTTTCCCCCATTTGTGAGCATTTTGTGCAGTTTTACAACAGGGATAAACTCTTATTTTTATCTTCTGTTTCAGTTTTCTGTGGCTGCTGTGACAAATTATGGCAAACTTGGCTTAAAGCAACATAAATATATTTTCTTACATTTTAACGGGTTAGAAGTTTGACAGGGCTCTGGGCTAAAAACAACTGTTTGCAGATCTGTGTTCCTTTGTGGACCTAGGGGAGATCCATTTCTTTGTCCTTCTCAGTTTCTGGAGGCCGTGCATATTCCTTGGTTTATAACTGGTTTTCTGTATCTTCAAGGCCAGTAATGTGACATCTCTTCCATCTCCTTGCTGTTACTACATATGACTTTACTTCTGCCTCTATCTTCTACTTTTTAAGAACCCTTATGACTACACTGGTCCATCTGAATAAAACTGGCTAAATAATATATCATTCTTAATGGTATCACCTTAAATCTCCCTTGTCATACAGCATACTTACAGTTTCCAAAAGATAAGGACATGGACATCTTTGAAATGCCATTATTCTGCCGACCACCCTTTTGACCTCTGAACTCAGACTTTTGATTTGTAGCTTCAAAACTGAAAGATCTTTAATGTTTTAGATACCTTTTTATACTTCTGAAATCAGTTCAGGTTGTAGGGTGTACTATGGGAAGGCATAGGTATGACTTGCATTTTCTTACTTAACTGTAATGTTGTGGGGAGGTTGGAGTGAGTATAGGAAAGTAAAAGGGGTAAGAGTAAAGATCCTGGCCTAGGAGGGACAAACTGACTCTCCAGAGTCCTTGGATGAACAGTTAGGGAGCTCAGCCTTAAGGTCACTGTTATAATGTGGTTTGATTACTAGTATCTTAAGAGATGTTTTTCCCCCGTGGGGTGTTTTTTCCTTAGCTTTTCCCTTATCTGTTTCTTCTTTTATGTTTCCAAAGATTAAACATTTGTAAACTGTGGATGGTGGTGTCACCTATAATCCCAGCACTTGGGAAAATGTGATATGAGGTTCCTGGTGAGTTCAAGGCAAGCCTGGGCTACTTTTCGAGACTCTTGTCTCCAAAAACCACAAAAACAAACAAATCTGTAGGAATTTGTAAGTTTTCTTATTATTTTGAATTATTTATTTGAGGAGTGGAACTCTGAAGCAGAGGTGATAAAACTCAAAGTATAAATAAGATCTATGACTACTTGAATTATTTTTCTGATTACTTCAATTCCTTATTGAATTCAATTTATTATTGAAATTTCACAATTTGTTACTTATTACTGGTAATTTAAATATGCTGCATGAACACATTTTCCTGAGTGAGAAGTCTTGTCTTTCTAGCTGTCCATGTTGATCAGCCAGTCAGCAATACTGAAACTTTGCCATGATCTCGGAACTCGGCTTGGGTGTGGGTGGTAGTGGTGAATTTCCACTTTGCTAGGCTTACTGTCTGAGGACTGCTGGCATGTAAAAATTATGCTAACTGGTTAGATGAGTGACTTAATATATTGTCACTAATTGGGAATGTACTATGAATAATGGAAGAATTTTTCAATATTTCCTTGTAATTTTTTCCAGTGTATGATTGATAAATTGGCTAATGGATCTTTTCACATGCTTCATAATTTGGTGAGATAAAATTGAATACTATGAAAATTTAATGTATAGACAAATTTTACTTATTTGAAATGAAGATTATTTTTGAATTGAAATGAATAGGTGTCATTTCTTAAGCTTTTTTCTAGATAATTTAATTTGCAGACCCTTAAATTTCAGTTGTTACAAATGTAATTTGCAGTTACTGTGTTATATATAACATTCCTTAAAAATGTTTCTAATTAAGGAAAGTCTGGCACTAATTTGCTTGTTTGGTCTTTCAGGAATGTTTTAAAGGAAGTTGGGCTACTCACAAATTACTACATAAGAAAGCAAGTAAGTAAAATCACTTGTCTTTATACCATTTGTCCATAGAAGTGGCTTTTGTACTAGAAGGCAAAAATTCTTATAGTTCTGAAAGTGTATATTTCAATGATCTGAAAGTATGATCCTGAAAACTTTTTTTTTAAAATTTAAGTTTATTGATATAGTTTAAGTATATATAATGACTGCATTCATTATAGGGATTTGTATTTGTCCATGATATATCTTGTTTCCTCCCCTGCCCCATTCCATCCCCTTTTTGCCAATCCCTACCCCCATTAACAAAGCTCGGTTTTCATTTTATTTTCCTTTTCTCATTTTTTTCTTTTCTTCCCCTGCCCCGTTTCCCTTTTCCTTTTGAACAGTTTCTCCCTGTTTCATAATATGTATTTGTACATTTAAGTTTTTATTCACACTTTCAGTTTCTCAAGCCAGAGAGATAATGCAAAATTTACATAATGTGTGTGATTTATTTCCCTTATAATTATAATTTCAAGATTCATAGCTATAAATGTCATAATTTTATTTTTCTTTATGGCTGAGTAATACTCCATTATAAAAACCACATTTTTTTAATCCATTCCTTGGTTGTTGGGCATTTGAGTTGCTTCCAAGATTTAGCTATTACAGGCTATGCTGCTATAAACGTGTCTTGCATGTATCACTGTAGTATGATGCTTTTTAGTTCTTCCTGGGAAGATACTAAGAAGGAGAATAACCTGGGTCAAATGAGACCACTAATCCTAATTTTCTGAGGAATCTCCACACTGATTTTCTTGAGTAGTTGTACTAATCTACACTCCCACCAGCAGTGGAGAAGGGTTCCTATTTTCTCACAGTTCTGCCAGCATATGTTGCTGGTTGTCTTGATAATAGCCATTCTTTCTGGAGTGAGAAGGAATCTCAGCATAGTTTTAATTCATATTTCCTGAATGATCAGTGATGTGTTGAACATTCTTTCATACATTTATTTGCCATTGGTATTTTTCTTATGAGAAATGTCTATTTATCTCAGATGCCCATTTTTGGATTGGTTCTTTGAATTTGGGGGGTATGATTTTTTTTATTCCAGTTTTTCACGATCCTTTCATAGAAGATCACAGAAGGTCCACCAAAAGATAGATGCTGTTCTGTCATTGCCATCTTCATGGATGAAGACTTAGCAGGCAGCACAGCATTATTTCTATAAGGTCTCTGTTTTAACTTCCTGATCTTGCTACATCTGTTAGTATCTTTTTAGGTGTTATTTGATTTAAGAAGGTTTGTTAGATTGTCTTACAAAAATCTGAAGTCATAATGTCAAGAAATAAAAATTTAAAAGGATTTTGCTGTGATCATACTTTATAAAATGATGTCTATGCTTAATGAACCTGGTGTGTTATTATGGGAGAAGATAAGGTTAGAGTGAAGATGGTGAATAAGTAAGCAGAAGTTTGTAAAAGCATAAAAGATGGTTGATGATTGTGATTTTCACTTTACCTCAAAGTACAGAGGTAAATTTAAATCAAGTCATGTAATGTTATTCACCTGTACATTGCTTACCTTCTAAAGTGATAAATGTCTTGCAGAATTCCAAACCAGTTAGTTTTTTTAGCTGAAATTACAGAATAAGGAAGTGTAAGAGGCAGAAGTTAAACAGAATATTAGTAAAAGAGCTTAAAATAGAACTGTCAAGTTTGCCTATTCCCCAAAGTGTGCCTGTTTTGCAAGTACTGGATTTCTAACGGCAGAAATAATTATTTTTACTTACATTACAAGGAAATTAAATAGCAAGTTTTCTTTATGTAAAAACATGTAATTATTGCAGCATTGGACTTAAGCAATTTGGAGTTTACTTATACTTACGGTGCATAGTGTGGTGCCATCTTTTAGGTGGTGTTCTTGTGGATCTTTTGGGGTGATATTCATTGCTTGAGCTAAAGTCCTTAATTCCTTTGGGTCCCATTGGTTAGAGATAACTCTGAGCCGGTCAAACCTTTGTCTTTCACATTCTAACAAACTGCCCCAAAGTACAGTGTTTTGAGGGCAGTCATAGAGAAAATTGTTGTGAGGAGGAAGGGCGATATCTAGAGCTTAGAAGTGTTTCTTTGGATTTTGTTTTTGTTTTTTGGTACCGGGGATCAAACTCATGACCGCGCACTTTCAAGGCAGGCGCTTATGCCGGTGAGCTAAATCCCCAGCTTTGAAGAGTTTTGAGAAAAGCATTAGGGAAAGAGTGTTGGGCTAGGAAGGAAGTTGACCATATTAAGAGACGGCACTTTGCTCTAAGAGACAATAGTGTCATAACATAGCAAGCAAGTCTCACCATGAAAGTGTTATCTTAAGTCTTTTTTTTTTTTAATGTAACATATACTGAATCTCTGACTGAAAATACTTGGTGTATATTTATGTTCATTTGGGCTATTGGTCCATAATTTGCTTTTAATATCTTTGGTTTTGATACTGGAGCAATTCTAGTTTCATAAAATAATATTGGAAAATACTTCCTCTTATTTTGTCTGGAAGAGACATAGTATTTTTATTAGTTCTTCCTTAAATCTTTGATGGAGTTTTAACAGTAAAAAATCTGGGCCTGGAGTTTTCCTAATTTTGGAAGCTTAATATTTTGAATAGACTTTGGGAAATTTCCAAGTATGAGTTAACTAAATGACTCAGGAATCGAATTTATGTATCATAGTGAAGAAGAATAGTCAAGAGTGTAAAGTCCTTAATTAAAAACACGTATGTGTGTGTTTGGGTGCGTCTGTTCTACACTGGGTCTTTTGGCAGAGTATATATTAGTAGTTTGCTTTTAATCTGATCTCTGAGTGTTGTAGCACTTCCAGTCTCAAGACCATTGGTATTCTATACCAGTTAATATGTTACTTATAAAGTCATTTGTTTTTCTTTTTTCCTGAAGTAAAAGATAGAAGATTTTGACATATCTTTTGACTAGCCAAAAGTATGACCTGAAAATCTTAAAGAAGAACCTCATTATTCAGATAATCCTGGCCAAGTTTAGATATGTATGGTTACCTTACATGACTAGGGGAAGGTTTTAAAGAATAAAGCTACATGCATGATACTTTGGGCCAGATCTTGTGTGAATCAACATCTGAGGAATTTCAGCTTTTGGACATGACTTGTCTCTAACTTGGGCCTGTTGTGTTGTGGTATATATGAAAGATAGCTTACAGATGCTTGTAATGTCCCGTGCTTTCACAGTTATTTAAAAAGATCAGTTTTTTTTTTTAAAACAAAATATGAACAGTCACTCCAACTGAAACCCTCCATGCAAAGGTTTACACATAAAATTGAGACTAAGCTTATTAATAAAACCTTCAAATAATAGCTTTGGAGTCAAATTACATGACATCTAAAGACTCAAAGGAATACTGAATGTTCATTCACTCATCATATCTTTTTTTTTTATTTTAAAGGGGGTAAAATTTAACACAACAAAACAGAACAAAATGGGACATAAGAAATCATAAATCTCAAAGCTAGACAACCAGAGGTCTTCACTATCATATTGTCTCTTTATTTTCTTCCAAATGGTTGTCCACATCTTTGTATACGGAGAGTTCATACAAAACAGCATAGCCAGTCTTTCAGAAGATGCCCAGTTCACTGGCTCCCACTTGCTAAGCAGGGGTGTGGTGGGGGCTATGGGACGGGGAACAGGATGACATGAGATGTCTGATTCTCAGCCCTCGCGCTGGCAGGCTCATAGCCACTCACCAGAGAGGGGAGGAGCTCCTTGTTCTCCCAGCACCCCGAGTCAACCGCATGGTGCAGGTCCAAAGCTGCCAGGGTCTCTCTCTTGTGGGCCGCTGAAGCCTGCCACACTCACAGATGCTGTTTCTTTCTGATGAATTGACCATTCCATTTCCAAAGTTCTGAAATGGCCAACAGACCACAGAAAGAATTCTCTTTAGGCTCCTGTTTGAGACCAGCAGCTATAGCAATCTGCTGGCCTTAATTCAGGGCCAAAAAAGATCAGTTATTAATGTAGTTTTGCTACCAGTCTCAGCTCAGTTCATATATATTGGATGCCTCTCATATATGTCTAGCATGTAGGGCTCACTTTTCAAGTGTAAATTTCCATAAGTAAATTATATTTAAAGATTAGAAAAGACCTTGTTATAGTACAGCTTTGTGTAGATAGCTTTTGGGCTATTGTTATTTGTTCTGTGTCTGCTTTCAATTCTCTTTTGAAAATAGATTATGGGAGGGAAGGAATGTAGATCAACAGAAGCCTTGAAGGATTTTACATGTTTTCCGTTTTACTGCTTCCTTCCCAGGCATATGTTAAAACAAAAATCTGAATCTTGATAGCTTTTCTGCCCTAGATTTCAGGAGAAAATTATTCTTGAAATTTGTGTGTAAGGCAGAATTATATCATATGATTCACAGCCGGAAGTAGGCATTTTGAATAGTTTTCTTTGATCCTAGTGGCAGTGAATGTAGTCCATTTTTGTCCTGGGATGATAGAAGAGTTTTTATATTGACATTAAACATTCTCAGTGATTTTCTTGAACTGCAGAGGGGAAAAGGATATTTAAAATTCAGTAACATAGTGGAATTCCCTTTTTTTTTCAGTTAGTAGTTTTATTGGCACATGTTATGCTATATTATGTTATATTTTGGTACCAGGGCTCGAACTTATGACCTTGTGCTTGCCAAGCAGGCATTTATGTCACTGAGCTAAATCCCTGGCCCTTTATTGCTACATTTTAGCTATATGTAATGATCACATTCATCATAGAGAATTTGTACCAGTACATGTTATAACTTGTTTATTTTCCCCTCCTCTTTTCCCTTTCTTCAACACCTCCTCCTTTTTTCTTTTATTTATGTGATGGTATAAATATATTATCTTCCAAAGTAATGTAAATAGATTGGCTGTATTTTTGCATTCTTTGTCAGTTGTATGCTTCAGTGACCTTTCGATCTGGAGATGTGCACATGTTCATTGGATTGGGAACTGACATTGTTGAATCACTGCCCATGTGATTCACATTACCTCAGTTTCCTCATCTGTAAAATAAGGGAATTAAATTTTCTACAGTAACCTTTCTAGTTTAAAATTACATGATTTCATCTAGGCAGCCACTCCCACCCTCCACTGGCCCCCTCCTTCTTTCTCTATAGGTTGGTCATGCTGAGGATTGAACCCAGGACCTCACATATCATTCCATATTTTGAATAGGTTGAGTGTTACTTTACTCATGTACGTCTAAAATTAGATTGAAGTCTGCAATGTAGTAGTAATCAAGAGCAGAGCTATGTGCACTGGGAGGTTTGTGGATCTGTACTTGGCTTAGGAGGGACTTGTAAGGAAGAGGTGTGACTAGTGTGCTGAAATTGTATCACAGAGGGCCTGCTTGCTATAAAAACATAAAAATTTGATGCATTTCAGTAAATACAGTTATTATGTGTTAATAAAATAAGAGTATGTATGTGATTATGTTTTCTTGTGGTACCGGGAACTGAACCCAGTACCTTTCACTTGCCAAGCAGGGGCTTCTGTGGCTGAGCTGTATCCCCAGCCCTGTGATAAGATTTTTCTCTCCATTTTCAGTAACTTTCAACATACTATTTTCTCTTTTTCTCCTTTTCTCCTTGTAGTCCCTTCTAAAAAGAGGCAAAAGGTATTCATAAAGCTTTTAAAACAGTTTGAAATAAGGATTTAAAAGAGACTCATCTGCTAAGCAGGGAATTATTTTTGATTTTAAGTTTGCTTTGAGATAATTTGGAATCTCTTCTTGGCATTCATTTATTGCAATCTAATTCCAACTGGAGAGGTTTTTGCTAGGTTCATATTTTAAAATGAACTTCATATAAATTGAAGAGAGAACACATTTAGTATTGAGTAAAGCACTTCTATGAGCTGTTCCAATTATGTTTTTCTTCTAAGACATTTAGATCTTCTGAGAGGATTATAAGGGTTGTGAACACGCTAGACATAAAATAGTAGCTTTGTTAGGTTAGAGTGGAAATGTGCTGGATTCTTGCACCTGCGGTGGATTTATTTTTAAATTGGAGAGAATAGTATACTGCTTGGTCACTGAAGCATTCCATTCTCTTCTGTTTGTTCCCTTCACATCTTTTCATTTATCTCTTCCCCAGAAGATGAAAAAGCAAAGCGAGAAGTGTCTTCCTGGACTGTTGAAGGTGATATTAACACTGACCCGTGGGCAGGTTATCGATACACTGGTAAACTTAGACCACATTATCCACTGGTGAGTAAATAAGGTAATAAGAACTTAGCATTTTTTAAAAAACAACTTTGAGTTTACAGCAAGTAATTCTTATGATTTATATGCCAATAGTGAATGATGGAACAGGATTACTTTTACAAAGGAACTTGCACTCTAGCTCTTATGGTGCATTGTTTGGAAGCTAGTTGAAATAATTAATAGTCATGGAAGAAGTGGAGAAAATTTTCAATGAAAAGAGTAAAACTGCATTACTTTTTAAAAAGAATAGGGTAAAGTGGAATAGTTATTTTCCTTCTGGCATGAGTTAGTATATATTCTAAATTTTTTAAATGTAGTAACATTTGTACCTTAATAATTGTCTTTGGGGCCACATCTGTCCTTTCCAGTGTTTTTCACAGAGTTTTAGTAGAAATTCAGTTAAGTTAAAATTTGATTCTTATCCTTAAATATTTAAATTTTCTTTACTGATGACTTTCTTTTCCCTTTTAAAATTTTAGAAAAATATTAAATTCCTAAGAGAGTCTCTTTAATTCTCCTTCCTAGAGATAATGACTAGGAAAAAGGTGATATATTTTATTGTAAGCTTGATATATGTTATTGTCAGCTTGCCAGTGCTTTTGGTACAACACTAGTACTTTGTAGTCTACAGCTAATCTAGTCATCAAAGGCCTTGATTATTCTTCTTTTTCTTAAACCTTCTAAGTAATGGGTGATTTTGCGCTAGGAAAATAAGGCTTAATTTTAATGAAATAGAGATCTGCTTTAATACTTAGCATGCCATTTAAAACTTTTTTCATTTAAAAACATTTGCTTGAGTTTTTAAATTTTCCCAGTTTTATTTTCTGTACTAGTGAATACGTTTTAATAATCTCTTCAATGTTTTCAGATGCCAACAAGGCCAGTTCCAAGTTATATTCAAAGACCAGATTATGCCGATCATCCCTTAGGTAAGTTCTGATATGCTGGTTCTTCATTTCTCATTGTGAGATTGCTGATTACTCCAGAGGGAAAGAGTGATTTTCTTATAGAAGTTTTCAATGCTGGATTTCTAATAAATGTAAACATTGCTTTTTCAAGCCATCTGAGAACGTTTTAGGGAATTGAAGATTATTCCCCTTATTAGGGATCTGTCTACTTCTAAAAACCTTTATGTAGCTGCTAAATACTATGTTGTGAATGATACTGTATTTTGTGATGTTATCAAACTTTAGATATAAAATGTTTTAATTTTAACAGGTTCTACTAAACTAAGGCAAAAGTAGATTGTGAAGGCCTAAATGAAATGCCTTTGCAGTGTTGGCAGAGGTGGCAGTAATAGCGGCAAGAGTGGCAATGCTGTGGCTGCTGCTGCTGCTGATTCTGTAATAGTACCTGATGTTTATGTTTGCTTAACTCTGTGGCAGGTATTTTGCTATTCTCTGCACAAGTTATTCTGTTTAAAACTGTCAGCATTTTTGAGGTAGGTTATGCTGTCTTCCCTATTTTATAGAAGATGTAGTAATTCATGCAGAGAAGATGGATGATTTGCCACGCCAAGTGGAGGAGCTTCTAATCTTTGGGCTCACACAGTACAATTTAAACGAGACTGCAAATTTACTGATTTTACGTGTCAAAATTTCACATGGTTTAGTATAAGCTAAGCTACCTTTGTTTAGTTTTTTTAAGATATAGAGAATCATACTAAGGTCTTCTGTATAAAACTTTAAAATTTGATTAAACCCATTGTTGGAGATAAATTGAAGTAAAAGACAGTTGGGAGAATAGACTAGTGTTAAGGACATTTTATTCTCTAATCTGAATATATTATTTACTTGTATATTAAAGAGCATACATACTATGCAGTGAAAAGTCCTACTCCATAGAGAAAACTACTATGAGTAATTTCTTACAGACCTCTCCAGAGATAATCTGTGTATACACATTAGATTCCTTGCCTGTTTATTCACCAAGGGAACATACCACATACACCTTTTCAATTTGATATATTAACTTGTCTTGGAAATATTCCATATGAACCCATATGAAAGTCACTTTTTGGGTCTGGGGATTTAGCTCAGTGGCATAAGTGCCTGCCTTGCAAGCATGCAGTCGTGAGTTTGATCCCCAGTACCGATTTAAAAAAAAAAAAGAAAGAGTCACTTTTTTCATAGTAACTGGATTATTTCATCATAAGGATATATTGTAAATTTTAAAACCAGCCCTCTTATAATGAATGTTGATAATATTTCCAGGTTTTTGCTTCTACCAGTTTGTAGGTTTCTGGTATTTACATCTTTGTCTGTATTTCTATATGTTAGTTATCTGAAGTAAAATAGATTAAAGGGTGCATACATTTTTTGATTCCAAGAGATTTTAAAGATTTTAGAGATTTTTGAGGGTTGTCTCTTATTAATATATGGGAATCCGTTGTCTCTTACATCTTCCCCAACATTTTGTGTTGCCAAACTTTATGATCTTTGCTAATTTGTAAGATGAAAAATATTTTTGTTGCTACTTTAGTTTGCTTTTTTAAGTTACAACTATCTTTTCATATGTTAAAAGTAATTTCTGTTTTCTTTTAAACTATTCATATTCTTACCCCACTCTTAGACTGTTAGTTTTCTTCCATATTGATTTATAAATGTTCTTTCTGTGTTAAGGACAATAATTCTTACGTATATATGTTTAAAATGGTTTTTTTTCCCAGTTGACCATTTCTATTTTGTCATTAAATTTGTGACAGACTTTCAGCGTTCTAAAGTAATAACATACAACTGTATTACTATGTTTGAAATCAGCCTGCATTATTATACTAAATCCTTGTGGATTTGGGTTGGTTTTTTGATCTTTTTTGTTTCATTAACCCGTCTGTGTAACTGTGTGCCACTACCGAACTCTCAGTTGTTATACCCATGTAACGTTTTAATGTTTGATGAGGTTCATTGTCGCCACCTTTCCTCGTCTTCATTAATTCTCTTGGCTACACTAGTGTGTTTTTCCATGTAAAATTATAATCAGCTTGTATTGGTTCTCAAAAATGTCCTCTTGGCATTTTGGGGGGTTAGTATTAAGCTTTATACATTAGCATTGAAAGAATTGATAACTTCAAAATACTGAGTCTTTTTATCCAAGGACAGGTACATTTTTTCTACATTATTTAGATCCCTTTTTATGTCTTTCTGCAGTGTTTTCAGATTTTCTTCTGGTAGGTATTTTATTATTACATTTATTCTGAGCTATTTTATGAGTACTGTCTTCTGTATTGTGTTTAGCTCATTGTAAATGGGAATGTTTTGATTTTGATAAATTCACTTTATAGACTGCTAACTTACAAATTTTTATTTGTAATCATTTATCAGATGACTATCATGTTCCAGGAATATACAATTTTTCTAACACCAAGTACATTTATTAGCAAAGAAGAAAGTTATGAAATATCCTATCTTTCTTTGAGAAATTAAAAATGAAACAATAAAACCAAAAATGAATAGAAGAAAATAAAGATGAGAAAATAAAATTCCTTATCAAACTGCCAACATCATTTTTCATAAAGATTAACATTTTGATTATTTACATTTCTGTAGAAATGGAAAAGACTCAAAATAGTCTAAACAACTTTGACATAGGAACAAAATTAGAACTCCAACCCTCCCCAATCCCATGACTTATCACAAAGTTACACCAATCATGATAAAACGGCATTGATTTCCAGACAGACAAACCACTAGAGTACCAATATGAAGTCCTAAAATAGATTCCCACATAACAACAGACAACTGATTTCTGGCAAAGATGCAAAAGCAGTTCAGTGGAGAAAGGATTGTACCCTCAATAAATATACTGGAACAAGTGGATAGCCACATGCAAAAACTTCAAACCTTACAGCACATCAAAAATTTCTTAAAACATCCAAAAGTCAACTGAAAACAGCTCACAGTGGGTTAAAGTAAAGGCAGGTGTGGCCTGAGTCATTGCTTGGCTGAAGAATTTCTCTCTGGGGCAAAATACATGTTTTTTCCTTATCATTACTAATGAAACAATACGATGCTTATACATGCATGACATTTATTTCACTAATAAGTATGTTCTCAAGGTACATCCATTTATCTATAAAAATGTCCAGTTTATCATTCTTTATGGCTGAATAGTATTCCACTATATAAAAATAACCACATCTTTTTTATCCATTCCTCAGTCAATGGGAATTTAGGTTGTTTTAAAAATCTGGCTTTTAAAAATAGCCATATATATTGCTGTGGTATGATGTTTTTAACTCTTTTTGGGAAGATAACCAGAAGGGGAATAGCTGAGTTGAATGGGGCCTCTAATCCTAGTTTTTTGAGGAATCTCCACATTGATTTCCATGGTGGTTGCACCAGTCTACACTCCCACCAACAATGAAGAATTCCTTTTCCCCCCACAGCCCCTCCAGCATTTGTTATTGGTTGATTTCTTAATACTAGCCATTCTTTCTGGGGTGCTTTAATTTGCATCTCTCAAACGACCAGTGCTCTTGAACATTTTTTCACGTATTTATTTGCTGTTTGTACTTCTTCATCTGAGAAGTGCGTGTTCATCTCAGATGCCCAATTTTGAGTCATTTGGGTCATTTGGGTCTTTGGGCTCATTTGGGTCTTTGGGAGGACTGATTTTTTTTTTTTTGAGTTTTTTATGCATTCTTGATAATAGTCCTTTATCTGAGGAATAGCTGGCAAACATTTTCTTCCACATTGTGGGTTGTCTCTTCACTCTCTTGGTGGTTTCTCTTGCTGTGTAAAAGCATTGCAGTAGGATGTGATCCCATTTGTTGATTCTTTGTGATAAGTCCTGCACACTCTGGGTTTTATTCATAAAGTCTTTGCCACACCAATGTATTCAAGAGTTTTACCTACTCATCTTCCAGAATATTTAATGTTTCTGTTTTAATATTAAGATGTTTAATCCATTCTGATTTTAGCTTAGTATATGGTGAAAGATAATGGGTCCAGTTTTAATCTTTGGCATGTGGAAAGCCAGCTTTGCCAACACCATTTATTAAAGAGACTATCTCTCTTCCAGTGAATGTGTTGGACACCTTTGTCAAAGACACAGTGGCTTAGTGTGTCTGCAGTTATTTCTGCATCTTTCAATCTACACCATTGATCTCCAGATCTGTTTTTTTGCCAGTGCTATCACAATAGCTTCAACATACAATTTCATGTCAGGGATTGTGATGCTCCCTGTCTTGTCTTTGTTGCTTAGAATCACGTTTGCTATTCTAGGTCTCTTCTGATTCCAGATGAATTTTAAGATTGTTTTCTCTAATTCTGTAAGATATGGTCTTGGAATTTTGATTGGAATTGCATTGAATCTATATAACAGCTTTGGAAGTATGGCCATTTTCACTATATTGGTTTTTCTTAGGCAAGAGCATGGGATATCTCTCCATTTTCTAATATCCTCATCAATCTTTTTCAGAGTACTATAGTTTTCAATGTAGAGGTCTTTCACATCTTTCATTAGATTGATTTGTAGGTATTTCATTTTTTTGGATGCTATTTTAAAAGGTATTCTTTCCCTGATGTCTCTCTGAGTTTGTTATTTGTATACCAGACGGCTATTACTTTTTGAGTGTTGACTTTATAACCAGCTACATTATTAAATTTGCTTATTAAGTCTGAAAGTCTTTTGGTGGAGTCTTTGGCGTCTTCTAAGTAGAGTATCATGTCATCTGCAAATGTCTTTATTTCTTTTATTTCTTTTTCTTGTCTAATTGCTCTGGTGAAAGTTTCCAGGACTATGTTGAATAGGAGTGGAGACAGTGGACATTCTTGTCGTCTTCTTCACTTTAGAGTAAAAGCTTTCAGTTTTTGTCCATTTTAGTATGGTTTATGCTGTTGGTGTGTCATAGATGACTTTTATTAGACTGAGATAAAGGCTGTCTATTCAGTTTTCTGTAGGTTTTTTAAATCATGAATGGGTGCTAGACTTTGTCAAAAGCTTTTTCTGCATCTATTAAGACGATCATGATTTTTGTCGTTGGCTCTGTTAATATGATGTATTACATTTATGGATTTACGTATGTTGAACCATCCCTGCGTGACTGGGGTGAATCCCACTTAATGATGATGTACAGTCTTCTTGATGATTTGCGGCAATCTGTGCCAGTATCTTATTGAGTATTTTTGCATCAATGTTCATTAGGGCGATTGGCCTGTAGTTTTCTTTCTTAGTTGGGTCCTTTTCTGGTTTTGGAATCAGAGCAATGCTTGCTTCCAGGAATGAAATTGGGAGTGTTGCTTCCCTTTCAATTTCATTAAAGAGTTTGAGAAGTAGTGTTTGGTTTTTACTAAATTTCTTATAGAATCCAGCAGTGAATCCATCAGGGCCTGAGCTTTGTTTGTTGATAGGTTTTTAATTACATATTTAATTTCATTTATTATTGTTGGATTGTTTAGGGTTTTTATATCTTCTTGATTCAGCTTTGGTAATTCATATGTATCTAGGAATCTGTCCAGTTCTTCTATATGTTCCATCTTATTAGAATACAAATTTTCATAGTATAGATGATTTTTTGAATTTCTACAGGGTCTGTTATAATTCACCCTTTTCATTCCTAATTGCATATATTTGATTCTTTTCTTTTTTTGATAAGGTTGGCCAAGAGTTTGACAGTTTGATTTAATCTTTCGAAGAACTAACTCACTGATTTGTTGATTCTTTGCATTGTTTTTTTAGTCTCCAGTGTGTTAATTTCTGCTCTGATTCTTATAATTTCCTACCTTGTACAAGCGTTTGGTTGAGCTTGCTCTTCTTTTTCTAGAAGTTTGAGCTTCAACATTAAATGACTTAATGTCATTTATATGTGCTTCCTTTGTTTCTCCTGATACAGATGTTTACTGCTATATATTTCCATCTTAAGACTGCTTCTTTTTGTGTCCCATAAGTTCCAGTATGTTGTATTGTCATTATTATTCAACTGTATACACTGTCTAATTTCTTCTTTAATTTTATCTGTGACCCATTGATTGTTCAGTAAGGTGCTATTTAATTTCTATGAGTTGATGAAGTTCTTGTTATTTCCTTTGGCATGGATTTCCAATTTCACTGCACTGTAGTCTGATAGTGTGTATGGGATAATTTCAGTTCCTTTATATTTACCTAAGCATGTTCTATGAGCTAGTATATGGTCTATTTTAGAGAATGTCCCATGAGCAGCTGAGAAGAATATATATTCTGATGTTGAGTGGTGCAACACTCTATAGACATCTACTAAGTCCATTGGCTCAAAAGTTTGATTTAGTTTTAATAGTTCATTATTGATTTTTTGTTGATCTTTTTATGACAGTGGGGTATTGAGGCCTCCGAATACAATTGTATTAAGGCTTGTTTGATTTTTGATGTGCATTAATAATTGTTTTATATAGCTGGGTGCACTAATATTTGTTGCATATGTGATTGTGATTGTTATCTCTTCCTCCTGAATTACTCCTTTTGTGAGGATGTAGTGACTTTATCTCTTTTAATCAATCTTGACTTGAAATTCACTTTATCTTCAAATAGAATAGTAACTCATGCTTTTTTCTGTTGCATGGATTCCTGTTGCATGGATTATTGTTTTCTGTACTTTAACTTTCAGCCTATGAATATCTTTTTTAAGTAAATGTGTTTCTTGTATACAGCATATAGTTGAATCTTGCTTCTTGATCCATTCTGCCAGTCTGTGTCTTTTGACTGGTGAATTGAGACCATTAACATTAATGGTTAAAACTGATAAATACTGATTTATCTTTGTCATGTTATTTTCCTATTATTGGCTCCCTCTTTTATTTTTCATTTTCCCATCCCTCTTACTGTTTGCCTTTGCTGGTGGATTCCTTCTGTTGGGGTTCGTGGAGTTCTCTTTTACTCTTTCTAGAATGTCCTTCAGTACGTTTTGAAGTGCTGGTTTGCTGGTCATAAATTTTCTCAGGTGTTCTTTGTCATGGAACTATCTTATTTGTCCCTCAATTTTGAAAGATCTGTAGGCGACAACAATCTGGGTTGAAAGTTGTTTTTCTTTAAAAGTTGGAGTATCTCCAAGCTCTCCTTGACTTTAGAGTTTGTGCTGAGAAATCAGCTGTAATTCTGATGGGCTTTCCTTCATAAATGATTTGTGTCTTTTCCCTAACAGCTTTTAAAATTCTATTCTGGGTTGAATTTCTGGAATCTGTGATATGCCTAGATGTAGATTTTTTCTGATCGTTGCTAGTTGGGAGTTTTATATGCCTCACTTATTTTATGGCAAATTCTTTTTCTCTACTAGGAAAACTTTCTGTCATGGTTTGTGAACATTTTAAAATGTCAATTTGTGGTATCTCCTACTTGTTCATTAACTCCAATTAATTGTAAGTTATTGTTCTGTGTCTCATCTAGCAACTGCTGGATTGATTTCTCATACTCCCTTGCTAGTTGGTTTTTTTTTTTTTTGTACCGGGGATCGAACTCACGACCTTGTGCTTGCTAGGCAGGTGCTTATGCCACTGAGCTAAATCCCCAGCCCCTTACCTTTGCTAGTTTTGACAAATAGTTCTTTTCCTAGTCACTAACTGCAATCTTGTCTTAAATATCTGACATCTTGTTCTTGCATTGGCCTAATCTGCTTGGAATACTTTCTGTGGAGTTCTTACTCCCCTAGATATCTGCTTGAATCTGCTTTATGGATTCCATTTGTTTTGTATGTTGTGCCTCCATAATTTGCTTAAGCTCTTTTTTTTTTTTTTTGGTCTGTGTCTTGTGTCTTGTTTAAGTGTCTTCTCATATCTTTTCAGTGGAATGCAAAACAGTTATATACAATATACAAGACTGTAATATATCTATTCTGTCCTCAAGGGTTAAGATTCAAAATGGATTAAAGAGAAAACAGAAAAGTGGGAAAAGAGAAGGAAATTACAAGTAGGTTGGAGGACAAAGATGGATCCCACCAACTTGAGGAAACTGATTTAGAAGACTGAAGGAAAAGGGAGCTGGAAGAGAGAAAAGGTGGAACAGAAAAATCCCACCCACAAGGAGCTTAGAAACCACACACTCAATAACAAACAAAACCAATAAGAAAGATAAAAAACAAACTGAATAAAACAAACAAACAAGGAAAGAAGAAAAGAAAAACAACATCAAAACAAAAGTCCACTTCCAGGATTGTCTCTGGGTTCACTAGTAGACAGCTTGTGGAGACAGCATCCCAAATCGTGCCACTGTATCCTCGCAAGCCAGGAGTTGCTTTATGACGGAGTGACAGACAACTTTAGCAGGCTGCCCCAGGCCAGACTCACTGGGCTCACTGCAGTCCAAGCAGTTTCCTTGGGTCTGTGCCCAGGTAGAATATGCTGGAGGGAGCCGGCAGCAGTTCTGATTCTGGGCTTATCGGCCAACTCCAAAATGACTGGGGCCTAATCATTCCCTCCCATGGGAGGACCAAGTCCTCTGCCCTCACTGCCAGCCAGCAGAGTCCTCTGTGTCCACTGCTCCTCTCCACGGCCCAGTCTTTCTGCGGAGGCCTTTGAGGTTGCCAGCTGCCACTGTCACTGTGAGCGAGCGTCCCCAGGTTCCAGCAGCTCCCCTCATGCAGTGAGTCCAGCTCCAGGTGAAGGCGCTGCCGGCTGCCGCCTTCTTCACTGAAGTTTTTCTTTTTACTCTCTCTGTGGGCTTGGATTCAAACTTCAGATTCTTCCTGCGTCCAAGGGACCCCACTTCCTTTCTCCTTGTCTTCTTCACAGTGGTGTATTCCCGTGTCTAGATGGCGTCTCTCAGAGAGGCTGTTTTCTCTGCTGCTAAAACGATTCAGCTATCTTTCAGGAGGGATATATAAATTGAATCTGATTTTTTTCCTTTGTAATTTTATGCCTATTTCTTTTTCTTATTTATTGCATCTGTTCCTGTTGACACAACAGTGTTAAGTAATAGTGCTGATAGCGATCATTCTGTTGCTTCTCGATTTGAGGTTTATATTTGTCATGTTAAGATGTTAGCTAGCCATGTTGTCGTACATGACTTTTTGGACAAGTAATTTATTTCTCTTTAATTTATGAAAAATTTGACTAATAAATATTAGTATTGAACTATCCTTGCCTTCTGGTGTGAATCTCACTTAACTCATGGTTTCTTTTCATTGTTTTTTTCCTTCTGTTCAGTAGTATTTCATTTGGAATTTTTCTGCTAGTGCTTATCAAGATTACTTCACGACTTAATGTTTTTTTTTTATTTTGAAACAATTGGTATATTCTTATTTCTTTTCAATGTGTGTGAAACTTGAATTAGACCAGTTTTATTAATGCAGATTACTAGGGTAATAGTTTTCAAACTCCTTTGACCCAGAGTGAGAAATGGATTTTATGACATGATCTGTGAATGTGTGTGTGTATAAATAAACATTTTATAGTAGCACTGTCCTAGTTTGTATAATACAATCTAATAATTTCTGTTTCCTTTTTACTGTTTAAAAATAATTGTTCAAATGGGAAGGGGTGCAAGAGGGTAGGGGGAAGGGAAGGAAGAGAAAAGAGAAAAAAGAGTAGAAATAAAGCATTTGTAAATGCAGAGGGAAAAAAGATTGAGGTGGGAGGGGAGGGAGGTTGGGAAGAATAATCAAGGTATATTATGTATAAATACAAATTTCCTATGGTGAACATGATCATTCTGTATATCAGAGTATACCAATAAGATTAATTTTAAAAATATGTTGTAGCACTAAAAGATCTTAATTGAAAATAGGTGACTTTAAGTTCCTGTTTCAGAAAATAATATACTAAGTGATTCATTGCTACTATGAAGGTGCTTCCTGAAATGATTGTGAAAGCAATTTGTAAATTGTATGGTACTAGTCAAATGTAAATCATTTACTGAGCTGATTATTACACTTAGCATATAAGTATGTACTCTATAAATATTGACTGATTTCTAATTCTAATAGATCTGAAATTTGTTCTTCAGAATTATTCCTTCAATTTGTTAGCAAATTTCATTTTTATGTTGAAAATATTTTAAAAGTAAACTGACCTGGACACTCCTGAAATATGAAACAGCATTGTGTAAAACAGGGAGCCTTGACTATTATGTCATCAGGAATGTAATTACGCTAATAAATTCTAATCTTTCCATTTGTTTCAGTTTTACTTACTGATTTTCCCTTCCAGGAATGTCTGAATCTGAGCAGGCTCTTAAAGGTACTTCTCAAATTAAGTTACTCTCATCTGAAGATATAGAAGGGATGAGACTTGTATGTAGGGTAAGAGTTATTTTTTTCCTGTGGGTATGGTATGTTAAACAGTACTTAACATATGAAGTCAATGATTTGATGATTTATAAATTCATCAAATATTATATTGTAAGGCACTGACTAGCTATATTTGTCATTAAACTATTGTTAAGATATAATTTAGTGGTTGCTTGTTTTACCTAATTAGCCCTTGTGGAAATTGGTTAATTAATGAATATTTGGTTTCCAGTTTGTTTCTTTCACCTTTTGTTACAGAACCAAGTTTTTATAATATTTTGTCATTTTATTTTCACAAGTATAGTAACACAGGATGAAGTTTAAGGCTCACATTAGTTTCAACCAAAGCTCTTACTGCAAAATATCTATTAAGTATGGTAGTACTGATTGATATTAGGTGGAATTACATTTTTTAAAGGAAAAATAAATGATACATGGATATTGTTCATTTACATGTGATCCTTAAGGTTTTTATATAGTACTTTAAAAATAACTCAATGCTGATTGTTTTAGTAATCTGGAGAACTTTATATTCCTTTCATTTATTTGCTGTGAGGGGCTGCCTGGCAAGTAGAAAGTTAAGAGTTCAATTGCTGGTACAACAACAGCAGTCACTTCCTACTTGCTATGATTCTTTGAGAAAATTAGTTTATCTTTTATTTCCCTCTGTCCTTCTCTATTATAGAAATATGAGAAGATTCAGCATTTATCAATTGATTATTGTTTAAAATTAGGATGTACATTTTCAGAGGTGGTTAAACTTAGTAAAAGAAGCTTTAACTCACCTTGTATATAAATTTATGTTAACATTTTATGTAGTAATTAATGTAGAATGGAAAGTCATGTTACCAGTGTTCTACAAAATCTAAGACGATACAAAGGGTACAGATTCCTGATTTTTAAAAAATTTCTTTTCACACATACTGTGCTCTTCTTTTATAGCTTGCAAGAGAAGTTCTGGATATTGCTGCTGGAATGATTAAACCAGGAGTAACTACTGAAGAAATAGATCATGCTGTACATTTAGTAAGAACTTAACTGTTTAACTTTGGAAAAATTTTTATATTGCATGTTTTTAAGTTCTGAGTGTCTGAATATTGTGATTAGCTAACTTGACTTACTTCAAATACAGAAAATATTCAGCAATTGTTACTCTCATCTTTACGTGCAGCCTGTGTTCTGGATTGTGGGCATCCATGGATTGAAAGTTTTTTGGGGAAAAATTATACTATATAGCTTTTTTTTCCTAAACAGTACAGAATAACTCTTTACATAGCATTTATATTGTATTAGTATTTTAAGTTATGTAGAGGTGATTTAAAGTATCTGGGCATGTATGCATAGCTTGCAAGGAAACACTACACTGTTTTATGCAAGGGTCTTGACGTCTACAGATAATGGTGTTCAAGCATAGTTCCTGAACTAACTCGCTACGCATACTGAGGAACCCCTGTGTCTGTGACTCTTGAGTTCTAAGGGAAGCTTATGTTCTTATTTTTTCTTGTGCTGAGGACTGATCCCCAGGCCTTCTCACTGAGCTACATCCTCAGCTCTTTCTTTTCTTTCTTTTTTTTTTGAGCCAGAGTTTCACTAAGTGCCCCAGGCTGAACTTGTACTTGCAGTCCATCTGCCTCAGCTTTCCAGAGTGCTAGGATTACAGAAATATCTTGTTTTTGAAATTTCAGTTGAGCTTTATAAGATAGTCAGTGCTTTAAATACATTGTGCTGCTACAAACCTCAAGTATTCTTAGAGTATATCTGAAGCTAGCTTAGTAGAAATCCATGTTACTTTTATATCCACAGACATGAATATATAAATGTATATTTAAATGTAATTTTACATTTACATTTTACATTTAACATTTTACATTTAAATATACATTTATATATTTACATATACTCATTTATATCTACATATAAATATTTATAGTAAATATAGTATGTTTTTTAAAAAAACATTAAAGTTACCTATCAGAGATCTTAAGACTTTAAGAAGTGGATATTGACATTGTATGACTAGGTTGTTCACAGAAGTGTTCACTAGGTAGTTATAATATAGAAAACAGAGTAAACCTGTTCTGGTAGTCAGACAAATGTAAATTATAGTAAAATTACAGTAAATATTTTAAAGATTGATTATTTGTGTGAGAACAGTGAAGCTGGCAGTCTTGGATGCTAATGGTATTGTAAATGGGGATAGATATAATATGTCTGAAAGAATGTGACAGTACATCAAACTTTAAAAAGGTTTATAAATTTTTCAGTTGAGAATTTCTAAATCTTGGTTTTGGGGTATTGTTATGTGTGTTACTATAAAGTGTCCAGTGTGCAGTAAGCATTTTGAGTGCGTTCTATGGCCAGGTGCTCTCTAAAGTGTATCTTTCACTTTAAATGTATAAATTCATTTAATCACCCCAACAATCTCTTAAGGTAAGTGTTAGTATCCCCATTTATATATAAGGAAACTGATGAAGAAAGAAACCAATTAAATTGTCCAGCACACACAGCTTTGTAAGTGATGGAGTTGGTATTTTTCAGTCAAGAAAACTTAATTCTTTGTGCTCTAAATTGCTATTTATAGTGCTCTAAAAAGTATCTGTATACAAGGGAAAAGCTACAGGAATGTAGTTATTGGTTGTAAGTTTTTTTGTAATTGATAAAACTTTAAGTTAATTTAGATGTCCAGTAATAGTGGAATTGCCGTTCTGATACATTCCACAAATGATCTTTTACACAACCATTAGAAACATGAAGATTGTGTGGCAGTATGGAAACAGAATGGATGTTGTGATTTACCAGCTGCACAAAATATCTAAGTAAAGTATTTCTTGTTATGCAGACCAGAACATATTTTTGATGTTTCACTGAATATAGTGTTTGATGCCTCAGAGAATTCTTTACTATTTCTTAACTATACTAGTGTTCATTTTTGGTTGTAGAGTTAGAGGCATATTTCTAAATAAGAAATTATAATTGCATCTAAAGTGCTTATTAAGTTAGGCAGCACTCGCTAGGCTGAGGCAGGAGCATAGCAAGTTACGCCTCACCCTGAGCATTTTAGTAACTTAGCGAGACTTTGACTCAAAGTAAATAGCAGAGAAACTGGTGTAATGCTGTGTGCTCTGTAAGATTATACGTCCTGCTGGGGATTTAGCTCAGTGGCTTAAGCGCCTGCCTGGCAAGCGCGAGGTCATGAGTTCGATCCCCGGTACCAAAAAAAAAAAAAAAAAAAAAAGATTATATGTCCCAGCTGGCTGCAGTGGTAGAGACCTGTGTTCAGCCTCTTGGGAGGATGAGGCTAGAGGCTCTCTTGAGTCCACGAGTTGTAGAGCAGTCTGGTCAACTTAATGATAACCCTATCTGGAAAACCCCACACGCGGAGTGTGTGCGTGTACACACGCGCGCGCGCACACGTACCAGAAAGCAAAACAAAAAAACAAAAAACTATTGTCTTTAAAATAAAATACTATATATGTTCTTTATGGTAGCATCTTCATTTTTCATATTTTAAAATCTGATTCAATGCATCATATTTTTCCTTTTGTACATTCAAAATTATTTTTATTATAGGCATGCATTGCAAGAAATTGCTATCCTTCTCCTCTGAATTATTATAATTTCCCAAAGTCTTGTTGTACCTCAGTGAATGAAGTCATTTGCCATGGAATTCCAGACAGACGACCTTTGCAAGAAGGTGACATTGTTAATGGTAAGAAATATATGACTGCAATTTTTGTTACCATGAACAAAGAAACATTATGGGAATCTGTTAGTGACTTTAGTTCTTGACTTAATTCGTATATTTTTGCTCTTTTCCTACTTAAAATTTAGTGTCACTTGAAAATCTGTGGAAGCTTTTTTTGTAGTTTTGATGCACAGTGTTGTAAGGTATGTCTAGTCTGATGTGTACATGCACAGTGTTCGTAAGGTATGTCTAGTCTGATGTGTGTGTACAGAATAGTTTGTATTTCTTTAATGCTTGTCTCATCTGGTAAACAGGTGAAAGATCTCAGCGGAGTGAAGTAATGTTGCAAATGGGCAGCTTTTTTTAAGTCCACTAATATTTTTGAAGTGATTAGGGAAGGCTTTCTCAACAGTCTGAGAAACCCTTAATAATAAATGAAGACCTTAAGACAGCAGATATGAATCTCCTAGCAGTGCCTTAAGTGGAGTACTTTAAGGACACCTGTGCTCTGTTACTTTGAGGGGGAGCTACAAGTGTAAAGGAGAAGGTACAGAGGCATTTTCCTGTGGATTTAAAAAACAGCATTGGGCCAGGGATTTAGTTCAGTGGTGTAAGTACCTGCCTGGCAAGTGCAAGATCATGAGTTTGATCCCCAGTATCAGAAAAAAAATAAATATACATAAACAAATACAAACAAACAGCATTGATGCAGGCTTCTCTAGGTGGCATTTTTATTGTTGTTGAAATTAGTCTATTTCTCCCTAGGGACTCCAGGAAGTGTAAGCCCAAATGTTAAAGATTGCTCAGACTTGACAGTTATGATGTCAGCTGTGAATGATAGAAGAGATTTAGTTGTGATGTGATACTATTTTTATTGCTATTGTTACTGCTTCAGTTACAGCATTTGTTTAGCGTCCCCTAGATTGTGAGGCCCTCCTGTCCCTTCCCTCTCTGTCCCCCTCCCCCTCTTCTCTCCCCAGTCTCCTCTCCTGTCCTCTTCCCTTTCCACTTATCTTTTCCTCCTCTCCCTTTTTCTTCCCCTCTCTCTGTCTGTCTCTCTCTCCCTCCTTTTCCTCCTCCTCTTTTTCTTCTGTTCATCTGTCCACCTTTCCTGGGGTTCTCTGGCCCTTCTCATTTTTTATTTTTGTTTTTAGACTTAAAGGTCTCATTAAATTGCTAAATTGCCCAGGCTAGCTTGAATTTAGGGTTTTCCTGCCTCAGCTTCCCAGAGTGCTGGAATTACAGACATTTACCACCACACTTGGCTCTGTTTTTCATATAATCCTTGTTATTTTTATTTCATACACAGTGTGTATAATAAGTGAATATAATTTTTTTAATTTAATGTAAAAATGTAGCAAGTCTTCAGTTTAGTATTACTAACCCTGTTATTTATCTTGGTCATTGTATCCTGCTTAACTTTTTCTTTTGCTACATGTGGTCTAATTACTATAACAACCCACTACGTGGTGTGTGCTGCATGGCCATATTCCTGTGTTCCAGTGGTCTTACTGAATTACCCTGAGGAGTTTCTCGTTGGTGTTAAGCATGTATTTACTGGTGTATAATCTGACACTGCAGAAGGTGGTATTTTTTTTTTTTTAAGTTGGTTGATGCTCTCATGTTGGAAAAACTTTCTGTTTTGAAATAGAACTGCTCTTTTACCTTGCAGTGAAAACAGACATCTTTACATTTGCATATTCTTTTGCAGTGGACATTACTCTTTACCGCAGTGGTTATCATGGGGACCTGAACGAGACGTTTTTTGTTGGAGACGTTGATGAGGGAGCACGGAAACTAGTGCAGACAACATACGAGTGCCTGATGCAAGCCATTGATGCAGGTCAGCCTCCATGACGGGCACCCTTGTCACTGTTTTCTGTTTAAAGATGATCTGGGTGTCCTTGACAAGGGTCGATGAGGTGATTGCTCAGTATCCTGTCTCTTCTGGGATTCACTTCCATTTCTTCGCCTGATAAATGAGGAGGAATGTGTGGATGATTCTTCAGTGCAGTTTCTATTTCTGCTTTTTTAGTCTTTGAGTTATGTGATGATTATGTTCTTTTTATAGAAAATTAAGACAGAAGATTTCTAAGAGGAAAATGAAGGAGCATGCTTTACTTTTGTTTCCTCTTTGCTTTTCATATCTCTGGCTCTAGAAGTATGCATTGGTAACCCCCTCCCCCCTTTTTTCCTTTCTCTTATGCTTTAAGACACACACAACTATGGGATGCATTTAATTAGGTTAAATGGAATCATAATGTTGGTAATATTCTATAGTTTGTAATTGTTTTCAAGTAATACCTTAGAAATCTTTCATAATTATCATATGTACCTACATACATAGAGCTACCACATTCTTTTAAAGGATATATAATACATTTTATAGTATCAGAATTTCCTTGAAGTTTGGAAAGTATTGTCCATAGCCTTGTAAATGTCATTTTTGCCTTCTTTTCCCCATAGTTTCAAAATACTCATTTAATGTGTTTCCTACCCTGGTATGGAGCACTAGAGTTCTAAAAGTTGAAATAAACTTTTCTAGAGTAGAATTTCTTTTTCTTTTTTTTATTTTAAAGAGAAAAAAATTTCAAAACAAGACAGTAGGGTAACAATGGTTAATACATTGTGTATTATTATCTTTAATTAGTAACTCAGAGTAGATATTGGTGTTTAATTATCCAAACAATATTAGCACAAATGTTTTCTTTTTTTCTGTAAATCTTTCTTTTCAATGAACTAAGAGAAATTAGTAGTTCAACTATCATTGTGTGTGTGTGTGTGTGTATATATATATATATTTGTTTTTTTGCTTTTCCTTTTCTACATGCCCCCATCCCAATTTCTCTTTCCTTTTCATGTTTCTTCCCATTTTACAATGTCTGTGGTACATTTCGGATCTTTTTTCTACAGTAGGATTTCTAAGTGTATGCATTAATGGCATTTTGGGAGCCTGATGATTCTTTATTATAAGGACCTCTGCATTATAAGATGCTTATTAACATGTGGACTGGTGTCTGTCCACTGGTTGTCAGTCACACCACCATTCTGTGTGGGAGGAACAAAAATCTCTGCAGGTGTTACCCTCACAACCAGAGTTGGCCCTAGTTTGACAGGGTAGTATCTTTTGCCATCACTTTCTGTCATTAAATGGAGATTTTCTTTATTATGTACTATGCAGAATGGTTAAAATTTGTTGTGTCCCCACTGCCCCAAACCAGGGCTGATTGACAGTTGTGGATAGGAATGAAGGAAAATTATTTGATACTCAGAGGTTTAAAAATTGGAAGCTCCTTTCCTCCTATCAAAAACGTCAACATACGAACCATATGATTAAGACGAACTTTAAAAATTGATTAAAATACAACTCCTTAAGCTTTGAAGCTGTTGAAGAAATTTGATTGGATAAAGAAACTAGATTGTAGCTGAAGCTGTGATTGAAAATCAGACTCAGAGATTGTAGAAGTTCGAGGATATCTAGAACCATGGCTTGATTCTCCAGGAACCTGGCAGTGCTCCACTCCTGAGATCTCAGTGCTTGACCAACCTTAACCTCAGTGAGAACCATTTCTTTGTTTTGTTTTTTATCATATCAGCACTAAAGTCATAAAAATTAAAAGTAACTATAGAGTGAAAAATACTATTCTGTGTCCTAGGACCTGTTGCAAAGGCAACTATGAATAGAAAACCATTTTTATGTGGATAGAGAAGCCCAGGGGAAGTAAATCTTTCAGAAGTTGACCAGACTGCAACTTGAAAGAAATCAAGTTAATTTTTGGACATTCCTTTTTTCTCCTGGTGCTTTCTTAACTCTTCTGTTCTACGGAATGGAGTGGAGTGTTGACTCTAGAGAAGAATGTGACGAGAAATGTAGTTTTCATTTTATTGTTCAGTGTCTGTTACTAGGAAAGGCAAAAGGTACTTGTCTACACTCCCATAATATTGCAAGGTATTCTCCTTTTCTGGTGTTAAAGGAGGAACTGAAGTGGTCCTACTTTGAATTAGAACTTTGCTATTTATTGGCTGTATAGCCTCTGCGTTGGGTTCCTCATCTGAACATTTAGGCACAAAGACATTTAAAGTACTTACAAAGATCCTTGACACAAAGGTATTAGTTTCTTAGGGTTATTACTCTTTGTTATGAATTGTCCTTTTCTTTTAGTGAAACCTGGTGTTCGATACAGAGAATTGGGAAACATTATTCAGAAGCATGCTCAAGCAAGTGGATTTTCAGTTGTTAGAAGTTATTGTGGGCATGGAATCCATAAACTTTTTCATACAGCTCCCAATGTACCCCACTATGCCAGTAAGTACAATCCAAAGATTTGCTATTCGACAAATTTATTCAACAAATATTCATATATTGAACAGGACCAAGTGTTTTGTATTCATTAATTTATTTGCTACAACAAATAGATTCCTAAAATACACCTTTGTTCAAACACAAGTTCAACTCTTGCTCATACAACAGTCCAAGGCAGGTATGTTTGGTCACTAGGGGGATATGGCTTAGGCTCTGTCATTTTCAATTTACAGTTTTCCTGGTCACCTTTTGAGTTGTCCTTATAATTAGAGCATAGTGCAAGAGCAGGGAAAGAACCTTGGAGAGGATATGCTTGGGCAACTGTAATAAGCCTACCTGGGATTGGTGTAAGTCATTTGCATTTATTTTCCATAGGCATGAATTCAGGGACATGGTTGAATCTAACTGCAAGAGGGCTGGGAATGTAATCTAGCTGAGTACCCTAAAGGAAGGTTAACAGTTAACAGTCTGCCATAGGTCTAGCCTTCACTTTTCTGATTCCTTTGGTATAAATCATGATTTGCTGTAGTTTCTTAACATATCTCAGATACTGGCCTGGGATTTAGCTCAGTGTTTGCCTGGCAAACACGAGGTTGTGAGTTCTATCTCTGGTACAAAGAAGAAAGAAGTCAGATGCTATACTATTTATTGATATAATTAGAGGGGAATAAACAAAGTATTTTGCCTTAAGTTCAGAGCACTATGATAGACTAGCAAAAAAAGTATAAGACAGGTCTTCCAGAAACCTTTTTTGTGTGGAGATTAGATAGATGTAAGGATGAGTCTGTTATGTAGTGCTGTAAGTGAAATCTATCTACTATAAGTGACCTAGAAAGGGAATATCCATCTATCTACCCACATACCTATATGGAGAGAGAAAGCTGTTGCCATAGAAAATTCTCATAAATCTCCTGTGTAACTGGGAAGTTAAAATGAATCTTTTAGATCTTTTAAAACTAGGATTTTTCCAAGCTTTCCAACACTAATTGTAAATCCCTGTCCCCTACCCAATGCCAACCCTCTGGCTCCTTTCTATGCATATGGACATTTCCTAGGTTTTGTTCTACTCCTTCTATGAATTGGGGTCAGTCTTGGTTACTTTGCTCTTGTTGCTGAGACGAAATACTCGACACCCAAAATTAAGGAAACAAAGATTTAGCTCACAGTTTGTGGAGGTTTCAGTCATAATCAACTGGCTCCAAGGCAGGGTGGCAGGGCACAGGGGCAGCAGTTCAATGCAGCAGAAAACACCAAAAAGAGCAAGAGCAAAGGGGTCAGAGAACATGCCCCTTCTCCTCCCTTATATGGTAAGCAGGCTACCCCAAAACCCTCACCCAGGGCAGGTATAGCATCACACCCTCTCTGTGACCTCTTCTTGCACAGGCTGAAGATGTTCACAATTCGAGGACCCTGGTTCTCTGCTGAGTCCCTTAAGCTTCTAAACTTCTCAAATTGACATAGTGTATGAACCATAACAGTCCTTCTGTGCTTCTCAAGCAAGGTGTGCTAGTGGCCTTTTCCAAATTGTAAATAAATGTATTTTTCTATTTTTATGGGCTTTTCTTATACTCCTGGTTGTGGATGGGTAAATGAACCCAGAAACCAAGAGAGTTGCTGACAAACTCTGGCCTGTGCTTAAGTTACCTCATTTATACAATAGGAAGGAGTAGTACCTAATGAATTGTTATTAGGATTGAGATAATACATGAGGAAAGCATTTAGAGTGCTGCGTGAATTATATGAAAAGAACCTAATGTTCACGGTTAAACAGTGATATCGCACTCTTGTGTATAGCTATTTGTCCTTTAATGACTCATCAATTTAAGGACTTATGACCTGTCACTTGAACTTAGGACACACATTTGAGTTTACCACAGGAATATGAGCCGCGGTACAGTCTTATGATGGCTTACTCTACAAAACTGTACTGTAGTTTTTGCTGGTTGTACTGTAGTTTTATATTGTGTCATACATTATAGTACTTCATGTTACATGTTATGCAAATAAAAGCAAAGTCATCAAATTTGGAGTTTCCTTTGAGCACTTCTGAATATTGTACTTACTATATATAGTTCCTCACTTAGTGACCAACTCATCTATTGAACAGGAACAGAGCTCAGTTGTTAAAGAATGGCTATAATTTGATTTTAATTAATTATCACAATTACATAATTTCTCAGCCCTCTTTTTGAAAACAGTCTGCATATGGAGATGACTTACTTGAATTTACATGTTCTAGTAAACAAATGATAACTTGACGGTAAGACTTGTATCTAGATGTCTCCCCAAAGCTTCATATGCTCACAGGTGGGACTTTTTCAGGTAGCTTGATCTAAGGTGTATAAATATGGACCAAAGATGTGTAGTAACTGGTCTAGCATAGTTCTGGGGATGGATAATGGAAGCTCCAGCCTGGGCGTGGGTGGTATTAGTCAGTAAGCTTATGGCCTGGAAGGAACATAAAGGGACAGAAAGAAGGTGGACTTGCTGCTTATTGCCTGCCGTGCCATGGACTATTTCTCCTCTGTGATGCCCCTTTGCCATGCCACCCTGCCTTGGAGCCAGCCAACTATGAACTGACACCTCTATAAGTAGTTGAAATATACCTTTCCTCCTTAACCTGTGTCAGGTATTTTGTCTCAGTAATGAGAACAATAACTAAGACACCTGGGGTTGGTTCGCTGGTCGGTCAGTGTGTCTGTCTGGCTGTTTGTGTCACTCATTTGTCTCTACTTCGTGCTTCTTTACAGGCCTGAGTGCTGGACCCTAGCGTAAGACTAAAACACGGTTAAGAAGCATGCTGTGTGGAGGAAATCTAACTAAGTGCTTCAGGTTAAGACCCAAGACAGACAAGATAAGCTTGGCCGAGTGTTACATTTTGAGGACTAGTGGTAGGCAGTGGGTAGAGCTGGTCGTGTGGAATGCCAGACTAAGGAAGTCTGACTTCATCTGTAAGAATATTCTCAAGTATTTTGAAATAGAAGAATGAACTGATGAACTTTTTATTTTGGCAAGACTAATTCAGCAGGGTGTCGAGGATGTGTTGCACATGAAAGCTATTCAGGATAGTCAACAAAGTTCTCAATTATTGCTGTAGTCCTGGTGTGAAGTAAAATCCTAGACTTTGATAGTTAAAAGGAGAAAGTCAAGTGAGAAGAAACTTAGTAAGAGGAGAAGCTGTGCATAACCATTCACTAGAGACGGTCCTATTTTGTAAATCATGCTTGAAATAAAAGCTAACAAAAAACCTGCAGATAAACAACTCTTAATCTCTATAATCATCTGAGTGTACATTCCTTCCACAGAGAGCAGTCACTATTCTTTATTTTTGTTTTTTTGAAGTTTAGGATCTTGCTGTATGTAGCTCAGGCTGCCTTGAACTCATGGTGATCCTCCTGTCTCAGCCTCCCAAGTGCTAGGATTACAAGTGTGCACAATGCCCAGCAGAAGTAGCTATTCTGATTGTGTGTGTGTATGTGTAAAAAAATGGACAGAAAAAGAATAAAAAAACATTCCCTAATGTGCAGAGGTAACAAAGTTGGGTTTGGATATGGATGAGAGAGAGAAAGAGAGATAGACAGAGACTGACTCAGTAAAACAATAAAGTCCAGGCACACTTCATTTTATACTTTTGATATATTTATGAAAAGTCAAATGTAAATTGGGTTTATTTAATCAAGACATATTGAGATCACTTAGGAAATTACTAAGAGATTTATCATTATTACTTGTATAGTGGAGATATCTTTTAAAATGTTAATCTCTGCTTTGGTTTCTAACTTTATATTCTTAAATCAGAAAAATGTTGCATGATTTCCCTTTGCCACTTCTAATGTGAGAAAAGTCTTTGAAAGGTGAATTTACTTGCTTCTTTCCGTTATTAATTGTTGGAAAATAATAATAGACCCTACATTTACAAGATATATTGCAGTATTTCTGAGATAGATGACACAGTAGTGCAATTCTTTTTTGTTTGTTTGTTTGTTTTGGTACCGGGAACCGCACTCACGACTACGCACTTGCAAAGCAGGCACTTAGGCTGCTGAGATAAATCCCTAGCCCAGTAGTACAATGCTTTTTTTTTTAATTTTAAAGAGAATAAAACAAAAGAGGACAGAACAAAGCAGATCAGAACAGAACAACATAAGCAACACAGCACTTTACAACAAGAAAACCGGAAATTAACAGTAGCTATCATAATCTTTCTTTGCTAGAGTTGAACATAGTTTCAAATACAATAATATCAAACATCACGAAATAGTATAAAACCATTCAAAAGAATGAAAGAATTACAGGGAATTCTGAACCAAATAACAGAGAATGATCAGTGGGTACTATAATATCTCATTTTCCATTAAAAAATTTGTTTATACTATCACATATATTAAAATCCCAATAAGACACAACATGATAGAACCAATGGTAATAGAAGAATAAAAGCATGGTAGGATTTCAAAGCAAGATGATATTAAATCAGCAATGGTTGCCGTAATGTTTTGTTTTCTTCAAAACAGCTGTTCATACCATCACACATAATAAAGTCAAACAAAACAGAATAAAACCATTCCAACGGATGAATAAAACCATTAAAAGGCTTCAAAGCTATGTAATGGGGAGTCATGATTACCATAAAATCTTATATACTCTTACCAGTTCTCATACTTAGGGAGAATATACGGTATTTATACATGTGAGTTTGGTTTATTTCGCTTATGAGTATGGTCTCACGTTGTGTCCATTTATCTATACATACCTCAATGTGCTCATTCTTAATAGCTGAGTAGTACTCCATTGTATAAAAATACCACAACTGTTTTTCCATTCCTCAGTTGATGGGCACTCAGGTTGTTTCCAAGATCTGGCTTTACAAATTGTGCTGCTATAAACATGGGTGCACATATATCACTGTGGTATGATGTTTTCAGTTCTTCTGGGAATATGCCTAGAAGTGGAATATCTGGGTCAAATGGGACTTCCAAACCCAGCTTTTTGAGGAATCTTCAGACTGACCTCCACAGTGGATGCTCCAGTCTACACTCCCACCAACAGTGCAGAATTGTTGCTTTTTCCCCACAGCCTCTCCAGCATTTGTTGTTAGTAGTTTTTTTTATCCTGGCCATTCTCTCTGGAGTGAGATGGAATCTCAGTGTGGTTTTAATTTTATTCTTTCAAGAACCAACTCTTTAATTCATTGATTCTTTGTATTGTTTTCTTAGTCTCTATTGCATTAATTTCTGCTCCGATCTTTATAATTTCCTCCCTTCTTTTGGCTCTGGGCTTGGCTAGCTTTTCTTTTTCTAGATGTTAGAGTTGTAGCATCAACTCAAACATCTAGAAAGGTTGTTTATTTGTGTTCGTTCTGTCTTCCTGATGTGGGAACTTAGTGCAATAAATTTTCCTCTGAGGACTGGCTTTCATTGCATCCCACAGTAAGTTGTGTTTGTATTTTCATTTGCTTGTAGATATTGTTTAATTTCTTCTTTAATTTCCTCTGTGATCCACTGATTGCATAAAAGTGTATTATTCAATGTCCATGTGTTTGTGAGGTTTTTGCAGTTGCTTTTATCGTTAATTTCTAGTTTCATGGCGCTATGATCCCATAACATGCATGGGATAATTTCAGTTCTTCTGCATTTACTTAAATATGTTCTGTGGACTAGTATATGGTCTATTTTAGAGAATGTCCCATGTACTGCTGAAAAGAAGGTATATTTTGATGTTGTTGGATGGAACACTCTGTATACGTCTATCATGTCCATTTGGTCACAGGTATGATTCAGTTCTGTTATTTCTTTGCTGATTTTCTGTCTAGTTGATCTGTCCCTTTGTGTCAATGGCATGTTAAAGTCTCCTGTTACAATTGTGTTATTGCTTATTTGATTTTTCATTTCTGTTAATACTTGCTTTGTATAGCTGGGTGCTCTGGAATTTGGTGCATGTATATTTAAGATTGTTATCTTTTTCTCTTGAAGTTTTCCCCTAACTAGTATATAGTGACCTTCTTTATCTCTTTGACTCATTCTTGGTTTGAAGTTCACATTGTCTGCAAACAGGATAGCTACTCCCACTTTTTATTGGTTTCCTGTTGCATGAAGCATTGTTTTCCATCCTTCGACTTTCAGTCTATGGGTTTCCTTTGGGTTAGATGGGTTTCTTGTAGACAACATATGGTTGGTTGTTGTTTCTTGATCTGTTCTGCCAGTCTGTTTCTTTTGATTGGTGAGTTGAGGCCATTTACATTTAATGGTTATAACTGTTATATATTGGTTTATTGTTGACATGTTATCTTTCTGCTGTTGTATCTTTACCTTTCCATTCTGTTTAATTGTCTGCCTTGCTTGGTGTTTTTATCCTATGTGTATCTAGACTGTCTTTCAGTATTCTTTGTAGGGTTGGTTTGGTGTTCATGAAGTTTTTCAACTGTTCATTGTCATGGAAGTATCTTATTTCTCCATCCATTGTGAAGGACAGTTTTGCAGGGTATGTCAGTCTGGGTTGGAAGTGGTTTTCCTTTAGGATCTGAAATACTTCACTCTTGCTCTTCTTGACTTCATTGTTTGTATTGAGAAGTGTGCTGTGATTCTGATAGGTTTTCCTTTATAGGTGATCTGTCTTTTCTCTCTAACAGCTTTTAGTATTCTGTTCTTATGATGGCTTTTTGGGATGGTAAATATTATATGTCTGGGGTGTAGTTTTATTTTTGTTATGGCTATTTGGAGTTCTGTTTGCTTCACTAATCCAAATGTCAGTTTCCATTCTCATGTTTGGGAAGTTTTCAGCTATTACTTCTGTAAATGGCCTCTTGATATCATTTGGGCTGTCCCCTTCTTTTTTATTTATCCCTATTAATCTTATGTTATTTTTCTTTGCATCATCTTGCAGCTGTTGAATTTTTATTTCCTGATTCTTTGTTATTTTAAAAAGATCTTTCCTGTTCACTAGCTGCAATCTTATCTTAGATGTCTGAAATTCTATCTTCACTTTCATTGAGGTGTTTTTGACAACCTTCAACAGAATTTTTGATTTCCTGTATATCTCTTTGAATCTGCTTCATGCATTCTGTTGGTTTCTTACAGTGTTCATTCAGGGATTCTGTCTGTTTCGTTTGTTCCTCTAATTTTTTAGCTGTGTTTTCACTAGATGTGTTCACTATTTCTTTCACTACTTTTATCATTTCTTCTTTTACCTGGGCAATTATTTCTGATTTGAGTTTCTTCATAGCTTCTCCGAGTTGCTTCTTTATTTCAGTTGATATCATTTCAGACATTTTGGGTGTATGGCTTCTATTTTCTTCTATGTACATGGCTCCTAGGCTTTCTTGGGATGGGCTGGAGATTTGAGATTGCCTTTTGGTCTTTGGTTTTGTCATTTTCCTGTATTTCCTTGCTTTGAGCAGTGTTCCATAACTTCCCCTGTATGTGTTGGGAATCACCTCCTGGGCCCTCAGCTCCTCACAAAGTCCTGACTCCCCTGCAGGTTCTTGGCTCCCTGAATTGAAAGACACAAGCTGGGTGTGGTATACTGAGGCCCATGGAACTTCCGGGGCTCACTCCAGTGTCCCAGGGAGCTGGATAGGAACTCAATGGCTGGGAGTGCAGGTCTCAAACTCTCTCTGGGCCAGCGCTGGAGCACTGGGACTCATCTTACATGGTCCTAACTTCCCTGCAGGTTTTTGGCTCCCTGAATTGAAAGACAGAAGCTGGGTGTGGTGTACTGAGGCCCGTGGAACCTCGGGGCTCACTCCAGTGTCCCAGCGAGCTGGATAGGAACTCAGCGGCTGGGAGCACAGGTCTCAAACTCCACCCAGGCCTGTGCTAGAACACAGGGACTCACCTCACGCGTTCCTAACTTCCCCGGAGGTTCTTGGCTCCCTGAATTGCAGTAGTACAATTCTTTAAAGGAGTACCTAGCATTCTACTTGCAAGGTAGATAATATATACTGTATTTGTTGAGTGAGAAGAAATTTAAGATTGTAGCAAATGAGTAGGAATTGTCATTTTTATAGCCTAATCAGTAACAGAAATAGGAGTGAAACATGGATTCTCTGAATCACCACTGTTCAGTAGAAATACATTATGAGGCACATAGATAATTTATAAGTTTCCACAGTATAAATTAAAAAGTAGGAATGGAATTTATTTTAATACTATATAAAATATATTATACCCAAAATATTGTTTCAGCATTTAGTGAGCATAAAATTAATGAGATACAGAGTTACATGCTGCTTCAAATTTTGCAGTGTTTTGCATGGATAACCAAGCCCTTTGTGATGAGCCATTTTTTAAGCGTGTGGCTGTGCTGCTGGAGGGAACTCTGTAACTCTGGATGCTTTTATCTTGTGTTTTCTTCCTGTAGCACTACAGACGCTGTTGACTATTTTGTTGTTGTTGTTGTTATCCTCATGAGAATATAGACCACATCTGTGTGTGTACTAAGTTGTGTGTTACTTTGAATGTTTGTGAGATTAGAAATGAACAATGTGATACTGTCACTTCATCGCGTTAAAGATTTTATACACGTTTAAACTTGGAATCTATGGTGAGTGTGTTCTGGAAAGCAGCCTGGTAGCTGTTCACCTGATGTAAACGTTGTAGGGAGGTTAGGCAGTACCTAGGAAGAGTGGGGCTCAGAGGTTGAATTCAGTGGAAACAGTTGCTGTTCCACTTTTTGCTCAACACCTGGCAAAGGGAAAGGAGCCCAAAAGGCTGCTGCTTTCGCCATCTGGTGGTCGTCCTGAGTAAGTGCCAGTCATTCGTTGAGCAGATAGCTTTATTAGTTCTTACTGTTTTAATTTGAAATTTAAACAAGTTTTCCATTTTTGTGCAAGATTGTCTAAAAAACCCATATCCCTGTTTTAAAGTTCTTTGGAAGAGTGGCAGTTCTAGACAGCTTAAATAAGGCAACTTAATTCATAATTGTGTTTCTCATGTTGGTCCTGCAAAATACTCTCATATTAGTGAACTTGGGGAAAAGGTAAAAATCAAAATAAAACAAACCAAAAATCCTCCAGACCAGACCGAGCAAAACAAACAAACAAACAAAAACAAACCCACAATAGCACTTGGAAGAGGAGATGAAATGTCTTTTTTGGTATTTAAAAAACCAAAACCAACCAACCAAACAAAACCCAGACTAGTATGCAAAGACTTTGTTCTCATTTTGAGATGAGGAAAAGACAGCTTTTATAAAACAATGAAAATCATACACAGTAAGTGCTTTATAGGCTGTAACCCTGAATAGAGGCATATTCTCCTTACCTCCAAAGAGGTAGGAAACTTATGGCATAATTCAAAATACCTGTCATTCAAACCTCTTTTAAACATGAATGAGTGATGGCACTTGACTTGTTTCTGTGATTACATTTCTAATCTACAGCACTTGATTTAGAATTTCTCTTTTATAGAAGTAATAATCATAACCTGGAACTCAACTGGTGGGCGTCCATATATTTTAATGTAGAAAACATAAGCAGAATGAAGTATGCCTAGAATAATAATCTGCTTCAAGGTAGGTAACTACTGGCATGCCACTTACATGTTGAATGATGTACTTTATAACAAAGAAAATCAGGAGAGGTGAAAGTAATAAGCACTGATGGGAATATATGTTACACTCTCTTATGAAGTGTTCAATAGGACACTGGTTTTTGCTATCTTTTGAAGGGTTTTTTTCTCCTTTAATTCCAGAAAATAAAGCTGTTGGAGTGATGAAGTCGGGCCATGTATTTACAATCGAGCCAATGATTTGTGAAGGTGAGAAAACATGCTATAGTATTCTTTAATTGAAGTTTTATCTATTTTTAATTACCCACCAGGTGAGCAGTCTGTTTTGCTTGCTTTCTTCGTTCCTGCATCCTATCCCATGTTGAACTTTTTTGGGGGTGGGGGTTTTCTTTTTGAGACAGGATCTCACTGTGCAGGCTCACTTTGTAGCCCAGGCTGGTTTTGAACTTGCAACAGTCCTACTTCGGCCTCCCAAGTGCTGCGATTATGGGCATACATGCCATCTCAAACTTAAATGTAGAGAATTAAACATTGTCAAGTGTTGGCAGAAAGGTGATATTTTCTACGTGATAATTCTTTTGCTGTCAGTAGGTTCTGAAATAATTGAATCCTGGTCACTTCATTAAAGATCAGACAGCCTATGTGAAGTCTGTATAGAAGTTCTTGCTTGATATAGGAGGGGAAAGAGACACACAAAAAAAGTAATTGTTGAGTCATCCACTTTGAGGCAGGCATTGTTACATGATTTAAATCTGCACAGAATATGAGCAAAATGATATCCCCATTACACAGAGCAGTCACTGTTCCAGAGGCCTGGGGTGGCTTGCCCAAGTCACGTGGTGCTTATGTGGCAGAACTTGCTAACTGTCAGCTTTTAAGCTTGCTTCTCTCTTCAGAGTTTGCCCTCCTGTTGCTGTGTGGCCTCACAAAGAATTGTCAAAAAGCACATTTAGCTGTGCTTCACAAAGAACTGTGCGAAAAGCACACAAAGCCGAATCACTTAGCTGTACTGTTCACGCTGTTGGGATTCTGTGACAGTAATGAGGCGGCAGTGACAGGCTTAGTGTTAGGACCAGCGCTCATCACTGAGCTCTCAGAGTGACTGTCAGAGGTTAACTGGGGTGTTCTCTGCTAGTTGTTTGTTAGGTTTTGTTTTTGTTTTTGTCTTTCTGAGACAGAGTCTCACTGTGCAATTCAGACTGGCCTTGGGCTCACTTTATAGCCCAGGCTGGTTTGAAACTTGCAACAATCCTCCTGCTTCAGCCTCCTGATTGCTGGGATTACAGGAGTGTGCAGCCACAGCCACGCCTGACTTTGTTGGATTTACATGATGCAAAATGAGTTATTGGTAGTAGGACCAGTGTGTCTTGAGGCCTGTGTAAAAGGGTACCTCTTCTCTGGCTCCTTTGAGTCTTTTTGTTGCCTAATCCTGAGAGAATATTCATATTTTCTTCCTTAGAAGTGAGTCACTAAATTTAGCCGACACTTGGGAAGAGCAGATGAAACTAAGTCATGATACCGGGAGGTGGAATCACAGGAGACATTTTTAACCTCTTTTTTTTTAAATTTTTTAAAATTTTATTTTAAAAGGGAGTAAAATCAGAACAGAATGGGACATAAGAAAGCATAAACTTCAAAGCTAGACAACCAGAGATCTTCACTATCTATCATAGTGTCTCTTGTTTTCTTCTAAATGGTTGTCCTCATCTTTGCATATGGAGAGCTCATACTAAATAACATAGCCAATCTTTTCACAAGATGTGTAGTTCACTGGCTCCCAT
>PVJX010004649.1:79930-92857 GCA_004027295.1 Dolichotis patagonum
GTTTACTCATCTTTTCAGTGTTCAACAAAGCATGAATTAACTTTTTGAGGTGCCTCAAATTCTTTTTAGCTTGAGATACAATATTGCAAAACTAGATTACACATGATTACTGAGTATGTTCTGAGATTTGTCTGAGTTGAGTCAGTGAGGGGTCACAGTGATATATTTCTTTGAAGATTAAAGAATATATTGATTTTTTGACATCTTAATTTTGAAATGATATCTCTGCTACATATTTAGAGTAGTATTCAGAATTGGCTTTCTTATTCTACCCCTGCCTCAGATTCTTAAGGATTTTGTCTTCCTGCTTTCTCTTCATTGTGTCTCTGTTTTCTCATCTTCTGCCTTTTTACTGTACCGTGACATCCCTTCTTTAGTTTTAGCTCCTTTTTAATTCATTTTGCATCATTGTATTTTTCTGATCCTATTACCAACCCATTTTTCCCCTTTTTGCCTTTCTGGTTGTAGGGTTATGATTTATAAAAATTGGACAATATACTCTTGGCACCATCTGATTGTGTGCCTATAATTTAAGAATCATATCAGGAATTAAGTGTTACAGTAAATGTATCACAGTTTACATGATATCTTCACTAACACCAGCTATAGTCAGATGCTAAAGTTACATCAGAAAAAAGCTAAATTTATTGGTTTTTACTCATAGTTCTGTGATGTGTTGTCTAAAATGAAGTATAATGCCTTTTTTTTTTTTGAGTACCTTCATTTTGAAAATACCATCTTTATTTTATTTGGGGAAATGTGAGATTGTATCATACCCAAGGAATTTAATAAGGCTAATCAATTAAAAGATTAATAGCTTCTTAACACGAAATTTTATCATTGGTTTTCTTCTTGATACAGGGTTTTTAGAGAGTTTATTTTGCAAACTGTATGATAAAATTGAGAGATAGTTTTTGTTTATTTAAGGTGGATGGCAGGATGAAACCTGGCCAGATGGTTGGACTGCGGTGACGAGAGATGGAAAGCGTTCTGCTCAGTTTGAGCATACTCTGCTGGTAACTGACACTGGCTGTGAAATCCTGACCCGGCGACTGGATAGTATTCAACCTCACTTCATGTCTCAAGTTTAATTTCTCCCAAGATGACACATCTCAAAAATACCTTCTTAACTGTACTGTGCATTGTATTGAAAGTACAGAAAGGAAGAGGCAGTTTTTTTTATCACTTATTTTGTATTGATAAGAATGTTTTACACATAGGTGTGAATCCTCAAGAGCTTGTCTTGAGCCTGACAAAGATGAGAAGAACAAAGGAAACATTGCTCAACTCCTTTCATAGTTTCTTCAACCCCTATTCTCTGAACACCTGTTTTCTCATTTACCCCTTGAGCACTTTCACTTTAACCTGCTTCTAGTTGCTTTTACCATTGCGACAGACAGGCCATCAAGAGCCAGCTACTTTCCAGTGAATGTTGGAGGTGAAAATCCTTGAAATTCTAGCAACATCTGTTGCTCCAGATTTTTTATTTTATATATATGTGGAAATATATATGTATACATTTTAAATTCCATATACATAATTAAGAACACTTTGTGACCTTTGGTTTAGATTCTGCTCTGGCAGAGTTATTTGTTGTCATAAATGGCTCCATAGTTTCTGCTGACTTAATTTCTAGTTGGGAATGGCCTTTCCCTCTTTCATCTATTTATACCTGTAATTGTGTGTAGGGAAGCACTCAGAGTTTCTCCCCGGTGTTGACTTTGACTTAGCAGATGAATGTGGTAAAATTCAGTTCAGAAGCATATCAAACTTTTAAAAGTTTAGTTTATGGCAAGAATAGCTATGCTTCAAGTGGTGGCTGATGCTGCAAGGCATAGAATTTTATAATGCACTGCCATTTCAGACTTCTGTTTGATCAGAAATGGAACAGGAAAAACCCTCTTACTTCTCTCTTATTTCAAGAGCATGGCTTGGAGGGATAGAAAAGGTAGAGGTTACACTGTGGGATGGATAATGGGGGAAGTGTTCTAAAATGTTTCTTGTTGTGAGCACAGTAAATTGAGGGCTATGAGAGGCTGACATTTAGTAAACCTAATGATGAGAAAGGAACTTTTTTGAGTCTATAACCTTGCATAGGGCTACTGCTGTCAGTGGTGTGCTGAAAATACATACCACCTGTTCATAATAGAGAACCTCCGTAAAAATAGCCATGGATGCCCAATATCTGTTTCTTTCAACAGTTGTTTAGATAGATGTGTACACCTTTGGTAGATCATAAAGTCCTTGTCAGTAGATGGTAGAGTGTACTTGATTACTGAGTGTCTGATGACTTTTTAGTAATTTCTTACCAGTGACACATGATACTTGTAAAAGAGCATCTTTCCCAGAGTGCCTCAGACCTTATTGCTTTGAGAATTATGATGTTTCCATTACTTTTATTATTTTAATGATTTAGTAAAGTGACTAAATCTGGTATAGACTTTTGGGGGTATGTGTGTAAAGTTTTTATCAAACTGTAATATTTGTGAATGGAATGCCTTGTAATATGGATGTTAATATAATGTGTAAAGGGAGATTAAAAAGTTTAATTCTACTGCCCTGTGGTGATTACCTTTGTCTTTTTGTTTGGGATTTCAGAGGGAATTGGTGGAAATGGAGAGGCTAATTTCATAATCAAAAACAAACCCATGATCATTTGAGCACAAATACTTTTTCAGGAGTGTTGACACATTAATTGTAGTATTGCGCTTAATCTGTCAACCATGTCTACAATACAACAGTATTTTTGAGAGGTGTTAACACTTGAGAACACTGAATATTTGGGGGAACATTTTATATTTTGATAATGAAATTAACAGTTGTGGGTTTATTCACACATTCACAATGGAGTAGTACTCCATTGTATAAAAATACCACATCTTTTTTATTCATTCCTCAGTTGATGGGCACTTAGGTTGTTTCCAAGATCTGGCTATTACAAATTGTGCTGCTATAAACATGGGTACACATATATCATTGTGATACGATGTTTTGAGTTCTTCCCAGACTATGCCTTCCCAGGCTATGCCTTAAAGTGGAATAGCTGGGTCAAATGGGACTTCCAATCCCAGCTTTTTGAGGAACCTCCAGACTGACCTCCACACTGGTTGCATTAGTCTACACTCCCACCAACAGTGCAAAAGAGTTCCTTTTTCCAACATTTGTTGTTGGTAGTTTTCTTTATCCTGGCCATTCTTTCTGGAATGAGATGGAACCTCAGTGTTGTGTTAATTTGCATTTCTCTAATGACCAATGATGCTGAACATTTTTTCATGTATTTGCCATTTGTATTTCTTTATCTGAGAACTGTGTATTCATCTCCAATGCCCATTTTTGGATTGGGTCTTTGAATTTCGGAGGTCTGATTTTTTTTTTTTTTTTTTTAGTTCTTTATATCTTCTAGGCAGAAGTCCTTTGAGGAATAGTTGACTAAGAGTTTTCCAAAATTCGTGGGTTTCCTTTGTACTCTGGTGGAGATTTCTTTCACCATGCAAAAACATTTTAATAAGACAAGATCCCAGTTATTGATTCTGGGAGATATTTCCTGTACAGTTTGATTTTTGTTCATGATTTCTCTGCCTACCCGTTTTCAAGATTTCTACCTACTTTGTCTTCCAGCAGAGTTAGTGTTTCTGTTTTAATATTTAGATCTTTGGTCCATTTAGACTTTAGTACACGGTGATAGGCATGGGTCTAGTTTTAGTTTTCGACATACGGAGAGCCAGTTTTTCCAGCACCACTTATTAAAGGGACTATCTTTGTTCTAGTGAACGTGTTTGGCCTCTTTATCAAAGATAAGGTGGCTGAGTGTGTTTGTAGTTGTAGTTGTATCTTCTAATCTATTCCATTGATTTTCAGGTCTGGTTTTATTCCAGTACCGTGATGACTTTATCATAGTAGCTTTGTAGTATAACTTCAAGTCAGATTGTGATGCCTCATGCCTTGCCTTTGTTACTCAGATTGTGTTTGCTATTCTAGGTCTTTTCTGGTTCCAGGTGAATGTTAGGAATGATTTCTCTAGGTCTGTGAGGTATCCTAGTGATATTTTGATTGGAATTGCATTAAGTATGTATAACAGTTCTGGGAGAATGGTCATTTTCGCAATATTTGTACCTATCCATGAACAAGGAATGTCTTTCCATTTTCTGAGATCCTCTTCAATTTCTTTTTTCAAGGTATTATAATTTTCCCTGAATAGATCTCTTATTTTGTTAGATTGATTCCTAAGTGTTTCATTTTTTTTAATCTTATTGTGATGTGAAGGATGTGTCTTCCCTTATTTCTCTTTCAGTGAGTTTGTTGTCTGTGTATAAGAATGTTACGGACTTTTGAGAGTTGGCTTTGTATCCAACTACATTACTGAATTTAGTTATTATACCTAGGAGTCTTTCAATGGAATTTTGGGGGTCTTCTATGTAGAGTATTATGTCATCTGCAAATTAACTTCCGTTGCTATCCTTACTCCTTTTATTTCTCTCTCTTCTGATTGCTCTGGCTAGTATTTCCAGCACTATATTGAATAGGAGTGGTGAAAATGAACATCCTTGACTTGTTCCTGATTTTAGAGTAAAGGCTTTCAGTTTTTGGCCATTTAATATGATGCTGGCTGTAAGTTTGTCATAGATGGCTTTTATAATATTGAGATAAAGAGCAGCTATTCCTATTTTCTGTAAGGTTCTTACCATGAATTAGTGTTAAGCCTTATCAAAAGCTTTTTCTGCATCTACGGAAATGATCATGTGATTCTTATTTTTGGTTCTATTGATATGGTGGATTACACTTATTGATTTGCATGTTTTGAACCATCCCTGCATTCCTGGGATGAATCCTACTTGGTCGTGGTATATAATCATCTTCATGATTTGCTGCATTGTTTGCCAATATTTTATTGAGAATTTTTGCATCTATGTTTATTAGGGAGATTGGCCTATAGTTGTCTTTGCTGTTTTGGTCTTTCTTTGGTTTTGTTATTAGAGTAATACTTGCTTCCAGGAATGAGTTAAGGAGAATTGCTTTGCTTTCAATTTCATTGAAGAGTTTGAAGAGTGTCGGCATTAATCTTCTTTGAATTTCTTGTAAAATTCTGCAGTGACTCCATCTGGACGTGGGCTTTTCTTTGTTGGTAAGGGTTTAATTACATTTTCAATTTCATTAATTGAAATTGGGTTATTCAGCAGTTTTACATTTTCTTGATCTAGCTTTGGTAATTCATATGTTTCTAGGTATCTCTCCATTTTTTTTGTGTTGTCAAACCTGTAAGAGATTTTGAAATAGGTATTGATGATCTTCTGTATTTCCACAGGTTCTGTAGTGACTTTGCCCTTTTCATTCCTTATTGCATGAATTTGATCTTTTTCTTTCCTTTTTAAAATAAGATTAGCTAGGGGCTTATCAGTTTTATTTATTGTTCCAAAGAAATTAGTCTGATTCATTGATTCTTTGTATTGTTTTCTTAGTCTCTATTGCATTGATTTCTGCTCTGATCTTTATAGTTTCCTCCCTTCTTTTGCCTTTGGGCGTGACTTCTTCTTTTTGTAGATGTTTGAGGTGTAGCATCTGGTTGTTTATTTGTGTTTGTTCTGCTTTCCTGATGTGGGAGTGTACCGCATTACATTTTCCTCTGAGGACTGCTTTCATTGTATCCTACAGGTTCTGGTAAGTTGTATTTGTATTTTCATTTGCTTGTAGATATTGTTTAATTTCTTCTTTAATTTCCTCTGTGATCCACTGATGGCTTAGGAATATATTTAATTTCCATTTGTTTGTAGGATGTTTGCCATTTCTTTTATCGTTAATTTCTAGTTTTCATGGCACTATGATCCGATAACATGCATGTAATAATTTCAGTTCTTTTGCAGTTACTTAGGCATGTTCTGTGGGCTAATGTATAGTCTATTTTAGAGAATGTCCTATGTGCTGCTGAAAAGACTGTATATTATGATGTCGTTGGGTGGAACACTCTGTATATGTCCACCAAGTCCGTTTGTTCACAGGTATGATTCAGTTCTGTTACTTTGCTGATTTTCTGTCTAGTTAATCTGTCTCTTTGTGTCAGTGGGGTGTTAAGGCCTCCCATTATAATTGTGTTATTACTTATTTGATTTTTCATGTCTGTTAATATTTGTTTTGTATAGCTGAGTGCTCCCGAATTTGGTACATACATATTTAAGATTGTTAACGCTTTCTCTTGAGAGGTTTCCCCTAACTGGTATGTAGTGACCTTCTTGATTTCTTTTGATCATTCTTGGTTTGAAGTTCACATTATCTGCTGTCCCTGCTGCCCCCCCCCTTCCTGTTGCATGGAGTATTGTTTTCCATCCTTTGACTTTCAGTCTGAGTTTCCTTTTGGGTGAGATGTGTTTCTTGTATACAGCATATGGTTTGATGTTGCTTCTTGATTCATTCTGCCAGTGTGTTTCTTTTAATTTGTGAATTGAGGCCATTTACATTAATGGTTATAACTGATATATGTTTATGTTTGACATGTTGCCATTTTGCTGTTGATTCTTTACCTTTTCCCTGTGTAATTGTTTGCCTTGCTTAGTGGTTTTCTATGTCTGTCTAGAATGTCTTTCAGTATTCTTTGCAGGATTAATTTGGTGATCATGAAGTTCTCAGCTGTTCTTTGTCATGGAAGTATCTTATTTCTCCCTCAATTTTGAAGGACAATTTTGCAAGTTACATCAATTTGGGTTGGAAGTCATTTTCCTTTAGCATTTGAAATACTTCACTCCATGCTCTTCTTTGACTTCATTGTTTGTTTTGAGAAGTCTGCTGTGATTCTGATAGGCTTTCATTTATAGGTGATCTGTCTCTTCTAACAGCTTTTAATATTCTGTTCTTACTTCGTATTTCTGAGATGATTATTATATGTCCGGGTGTAGTTTTATTTTTGTTATGGCTATTTGGAGTTCTGTATGCTTCACTTATCTGTATGTCAGTTTCCATTCTTCTGTTTTGGAAATTTTCAGCTATTTTGTAAATAGCCTCTTGATAGCATTTGTGTTGTCACCTTCTTTTTGGTTTATACCTATCAATCTTCTGTTATTTTTCTTTGTATCACCTTGCAGCTGTTGAATTATTTCCTGATTCCTTGTTATTTTTAAAAGATGTTTCCTTTCCTGTTCACTAGCTGCAATCTTGTCTTTGAGGTCTGAAAGTCTGTCTTCACTTTCATTGAAGTGGTTTTTGCCAACTTTTGATAGCATTTTTGATTTCCTGTATATCTCTTTGAATCTGTTTCATGCGTTGTTTGTTTCTTATATTATTCATTCAAGGTTTCCATCTTTTTGCATTGTTCCTCTAATTTTCTAACTATGTCTTCCTCAGATGTATTCAGCATTTCTTTCATTACACTTATCATTTCTTCTTTTACCTGGGAGATTATTTCTGATCCTAGTTCCTTTATAGCTTCCTGGAGTTGTATCAATTTCTATCATTTCAGGAATTTCAGGTGTATGGCTTATATTTTGTTCTGTGTCCATATCTCCTAGGCTTGCTTGGGATAGGCTGGAGGTTTGAGATGGCAGTTTGCTCTTTCATTTTGTCATTTTGCCATATTCCCTTAGGGAAGCTGAAGGCAAGGTGTCAGGTGTTTTTAGGGTTGAGAATATCTATCGCTATTGCAGGGAGTTTCCCCAGTTGGATGGAAGTCCTTAGACAGACTTTACCAGGTTGCTGACAGCCACTTGGGGTCACTGGGCAGGGCCTTACCAGTCTCAGCGAGGCGCCAAAGCTTCCCCATGGGTTGGAAATCGCTATGCACACTTTCAGCTCACAAGCACAAGGCAGGGGTTTGCAGGCTTAGGATATTTTTAAACAATGTGGGACCTAGTGTCAAGTTATAAATTGTATTAGTTACTTTTTCACCACTGGGACAAAATAGTTGACATCTACAACTTAAGGGAGGTCTTTAATTACTTTTCTTTCATTGCTGGGGTGAAACAACTGACCCTGGAAGGAAGGAAAGGTTTATTTCTTACAGTTCTTGGAGGTTTTAGTCCATACTCAGTGGGCTCCAAGGCAGGGTGGCATGGTGGGGCTGCCGTTCATGGCAGCTGCACACGACAAGGCGGAAACCGGGAAGAGTGAGACACACCCTCTTCCCACCCTGGTCCCACCCCTGGGCAGGTGAACCATTCACACTACTAAGCACTAGACAGTGAACCAATCACAAATGCTAAATTTGGCCCTAATTGGTTAGGCTTGGGGGCCACTGATACAAACCATGACAAGGGAGAAGAGGTTTAGGTTGGCTCATAGTTTTAATGGGTTCAGTCTATGGTTGGCTGGCTCTAAGGCAGAAATGGCAGCCAGGAAGCAGACAGGAGGGAGAAGCTGGGAACAGGAATACCCCCCTTACAGTTTATGGCCCCATGGGCCCACCTCTTCCAACCAGGTCCCACCTCCTGACCCCACCCTGTTGAGCTATAAACCTATCAATGTATTAACCCAGCGATGAGTGTAGTTGCCCATGATTCACTCATCTTCTAAAAACCCCACCTCTGAACATGTGAGACTTTTGGGGGACATTTTACATCTAAATCTAGTTTCATTCTAGCAGCTTTTTACTAACCACATTATGCATACACTTAATTTTAATTTGTAAGATAATTTTTTCCCTGCTAGGTCACTAACTCCCTTGGAGTCATAATTTAAAAGAGGGAAATTATGTTTGCCCTTTGTGTCTTTCATGGTAAAATAGATTTGTGGGGTTAGAACCTCTTCACCAGGACTTTCATACTACTTGATAGCTACATGTCTAAATTAATAGGTAAAAGATTTAGTAATTTGCGATCTTAGTTTGATTTGTCAGTCTGTCCTGTAACCACTTTTGCCTTTTCATTGAGTTTGGTTTAAATTTAGAACAGGGTACTTTACTTTCCTGAAGCCTCCAAATGTACATAGTGTGTATAATCTATTTCTTCCTTTCAAAATACTTTTTACTTCCACTTTTTGGAAAATTTTCAATTTTATAGTAAAGTTGAAAGAACAGTACAAGTAACATGTATCATTAACCTGTATTCAACAATTATTATTTTACCATCTGTGTTTCATATCCCTATAAGCACTTTCTTTGGGAAGGGCCTGCTACATGTTATAAAAGTCTAGTACCACTGAGTACTAGCACTTTTCTTTTGAAAGAAGAAGCATCCTACTTTATTCATTACTATTTTAGCATGTATTTCTTAAAATGTAAAGATGGAGCTGAGTCTGGAGGATTTCAAGTTTGAGCTCACTCTGGTTTCATTCTAGCAGCTTTTTACTAACCACATTATGCATACCCTATCTGAAAATAAAAAAAAGGGGCTAGGGATATAGCGTAGTGCAAAGGCCATGGCTTTAACCTTCAATGCTGCAATAAAGCAAAATCAAGGGGAGACAGACAGGATTATAATAGTTATTACATCTGAGAAATTCAAAATTGGTACAGAATTGTCTAGATTCCAATATGCTCTGTGTATTAAAACTCTAAATTTTAGCTTTTTAAAATCTAGAATCTGAACTTGACATTTGTTGGTGTAGCTGTAGTTTTCTTTAAGTAAAATAAAAGTCCTGGGGCCAAGCATGTAGCTCAGTGGCATAAGCGCCTGCTTGGCAAGCGTGAGGTCATGAGTTCAATCCCTAGTACCAAAAAAAAAGTCCTGCTTTTATGAAACTGACACTGGAAAATCAGGCCACTTAGGTTGTGTTTGTCACAGGGCTAGAGGCAAGGTTCAGTGTGAACACTTGGACAGAAGACTGCCGATGACCTATTGTATCACTGCATCCTAGGAGGCCCATGTTCTTGTCACATTGTTGCCAGTGTTGTTTGCTCACCTGGTATCGGTATTTCTGATTGTAAAAGCATCTTTTTCCTTTAGCAGTTTGGGAGGAAATAATCGGTCACTTGGATGTCCTATTTAACGATTTCAGCCAAAATCACTGATGATCCACTGTTTTATTACACTGGTAACTGCAAGTGGGCATTTTGTCTAGTATTTCATCTATTTTTATTAGCTGACATTCTTCTACAAAGAAGTACTTTCCTTCAAATCCTTTATCTCAAGTATCAATGCAGGATTATAGATTTTATAAAGTTGGATTAAATTACTGTAATCATTCCAAATTTGGCTAGCAAGCTGGTTTGTGGGTCGTTTTGAACCACTAGTCAGAGCCCTTGCATTTTGTCATAGCAAGATGTTCTAGGCTTACCATGCATTTTATCCCACATTTCTCTATGGAGAACTTTTGTACAGTAGATCCTCAAGTTATGACCACCTCAGATACTAACAACTTTGGTTATGAGCAGAATTTTAAGTTTAATGATCAAAGTCTAGAGTTATGACCTGAATGTCGACCACCTGTGTGGTTGTAAACAAAGACTCATAATGCCAGAAAAGCGTCATGTCAGTCTGAGCCCCAGATGTATTTTGTGCATGTGATTTCAGTCAGTGCTTTATATAATCACTATGATTACTGCTACCAGAATGCAGAAAACTAGAGGAAAAAGCTAAGGAAGGAAGGAACAATAAAGCAATCATAATGGGAGAGAAGAAAATTGTGGAGCAATATAGAATGGCATTTGCATGACCAATTTTATATGTACAGCATGTTGAAATCCACCATCTGGACAGTCTTACAGATATTTGTACTATGTGAGGAAGCTAGTGTTGCCAAAAGTGTTAAATTAGTTATGATCAACAGTGTTAGGTGAGGTAGGAAGGCTGTTAGTGTGGGCAAATGAAAGGCAGATGGCAGATTATAGCCTGAGTCTGTAATTTATGAAAAAGCTAGAACTATACATGCAGATTTCATAAAGGATAATCCATTAACGAGTGATAATGGTGAGATATTTCATGCCAGTAAGAGGTGGCTTCATAATTTCAAAGCAAGAATTGGGGTTCATAGTGTAAAGCCATTTTGAAATGACACAGATAAAGGGCTTTTGCTCTCAAGTTTTCTTTTTTTTTTTTTTAATTGGTACCGGGGATCAAACTCACAACCGCGCACTTACAAGGCAGGCGTGTATGCCACTGAGCTAAATCCCCAGCCCTGCTCTCAAGTTTTCAACTGTGATGAAACTAGCCTTTTCTAGAAGAAAATGCCCAAGAGAACACACATTACCCAGGAAGAGAAGAAAATGTCAAGCCACAAACCTATGAAGGATAGGATAAGCTTATTGCTGTGTCAGTGTGAATGGTGACCTCAAGATAAAGCCTCTCTTGATTTATCACTCTGAGACCCCCTACTTGCAGTGTTCAGAAAACATAAAAGTCATGAAGAATAGGCTAGGGGTTCATGTGGAAATGTAACATAAAAGCCTGGATACTAAAAACTTTTTCTTGAATGATCAAGGAGGCTTTCCGGCCTACTGTTTAATATCTAGAGGGCAAAGGTTTATCACTCAAGGCTCTCATCATGGACAATGCTCCCACTTGCCAAGATTTAGAAGAATGAATTGGCTGAAGAATTCTCCTGGCTCTCCTTGAGTTCCTCCCACCTAATACAACTCCCCTACTGCAGCCTGTGGACTATCGTAACTTTTAAGAAACTGTACACCAGCTAACTGTTCCTGAAGTGCTTCCAGATGGTCTGAGATACAGATTTAAGCCTTAAGAGGTCTTTTATTGTTTTAATAGAAGGAATGTTGCAACATTCTTTCCTATGTGGGGTTAAGAAACTGTGTGCCCAGTTCTCATATGAAGATATTCAAATGGCAAATAAATACATGAAAAAATGTTCACCATCACTGGTCCTTCGAGAAATGCAAATTAAAACAACATTGAGAAATCATCTCACACTGGAAAGAATAGCTGCCACCAAGAAATCAACTGGTAACAAATGTTGGCGAGGCTGCGGGGGAAAAAAGGAACACTGCTCCACTGTTGGTGGGAGTGTAGACTGGGTGTAACCACTATGGAAATCAGTATGGAGAATTCTCAGAAGACTAGAACTGGAAGCCCCATTCAACCCAGCTATTCCCCTCCTGGGTATTTTCCCAGAGGAACTGAAAGGTTCATATCACAGTGATATATGTGCTCCCGTGTTCATAGCAGCACAATTTGTAATAGCTAGATCTTGGAAACAACCAAGATGCCCATCAACCGCAGAGTGGATGAAAAAGATGTGGTGGTTTTATACAGTGGAATATTACTCATCTATAAAAAAGGGTGATCTTGAGGCCTTCATAGGGAAATGGAGACAACTTGAGACTATCCTCATTAGTGAAATAAATAAGAATCATATTTATAAATATCACATTGTGTCTCTAGTGAAAAAGTAAGAACTGTAGGAGTAATAATACCCAAAATGCATAATTTCTACTGTAAAAAGAGGAAAAGAGGGTGCTCTGGAGGATATAACTGCATGTATGTTTAAGTGTGGAAGATAGATGACCATACTATTTTTGTTAGATTGTTGAGCAGAACTGTTAACAGTTTCACTGTTTGAATGTCTACTTTGTGTGATTCAATTTTGTAACTTGAACAACTATTTCCAGTGATGACAGTATGTAACTTATCAAGTGGTGATTTCTTAGTGTTTTTGTTTTTGTTATTGCCGTTCTTTTATTTTTTCCCTTTGGAATTCCGTATTGTTGCTACCCTTTTTCTTTTTTGTTTGTTTTTTTTTTTTCTTTTTTCTCTTTAAATAGAAGAAGAGAAAAAAAGAATCATATTTATAAATATCACATTGTATCTCTAGTGTAAAAAGTAATAAGAACTGTAGGAGCAATAAAACCCAAAATGCATAATTGCTACTGTAAAAAAGAGAGCAAAAGAAAACGCTGTAAATGATATAACTGCATGTATGTTTAAGTGTGGAAGATAGATGACCATACTACTGTTTTTGTTAGATTGTTCATCAGAACTGTTAATAGTCTCACTGTTTGAATGTCTACTTTGTATGCTTTAATTTTGTAACTTGAACAACCATTTCCAAGATGAC